>JAJOZX010012165.1:82500-85000 GCA_023014485.1 Bathynomus jamesi
ATTGTGATATATATTTGTGTATATATATATGTGTATATATATATTTGTATATATATATGTGTGTATATATATATATATGTGTATATATGTATATATATATATGTGTATATGTATATATATATATATATATTAGGGTGTCTCATTAATACATAGAAATTTTGTTTTTCGATTTTCTCTTGCTCGCGAATGCTGCCCCGATTTCAATAGGCATAGTGGTTCTAAAATCGAAAAATGATGGGAATCGAACAGTATTTAGAGGTCACTCAAGTTTAACACTTTCTTGTAGCTATTTAGGAAAAAAAGAAATTTCTATCATTATATCTCTTTATTTCTGAACAAAAATGAAAATAAACGAAATGCACCTTTCATTAATTGAAATAAGCGCGTATAAATGGATTGTTTTCAACATCAATCTGTCCTAAACTACTTGATTTTACTCTTCAAGCTCTCCTTCGTCTTGACGGGGATCAACTTCTGGTGAGCCCGAACCACCTTGAGGACGAATTGCTTCTGCTTCTCATCACGCGTGATGGTGGAATTGAATCTTTTCATCAAAGCGATACCACGCTCGGCGGCGTCATTGACCACCTTCAGGGCTTTCACCCTCTTTTGCGCCGTGATCCAATCCTGGTCATTGATCCAATCCTCTGGATCTTTCATGAGGAAGGTGGGAGACTCAGATTCTGGAAGGATCGCGCGGAAGAAGACTTCTTTTGTTTCCGGGTGACGAAGAGCTCGATGGATTGCTGTGGATTGAAGTTCTTCGGATCGATCCGCTTGAGTCCTTTCTTCGTGGCGGGGGATTGAAGTCGTTGGACCATCTTTAGCTTCGTGTCCTTTGGAATGCGGTCGTCAAAGAAACCAAGCCCCACGAGATATTCTGAGAGGTACCACAGGTGCCTTTTCAAGGCCATGGATGCCGTGTGGCTGACTTCCTTGTCAGGGTAGGCCTCGAGCAGGCGAAGGAACTCTAGGTCGTTCAGTGGAGCTCGATTCGGACCATGCCTCATTCCACTGCTTCACGTACGCGAGGGAGATGAACAAACACAGCCGCCGAAGTCCTCCTCCTTCCCTGGCTGTCAGGTCCAGTTGGTGACGGAACATGAAAATCTTGAGGGCATAGATGGCTTTGGCCATCCATCTGGCGTGGTGATAGGCCCCAGGCTGACGAAATCCCCCCTGGACCTGACCGCCAAGGAAGCGGTAGGAAAGGATGAGGAGTTCACGGTAGTCTTCTCGGGGATGTGTGCCGTGGGAAAGCGTCTGCTGCAGGTATTTCTTCATGGAAGACGCTTGATTTGCCCAGTTGTCAGTTGTTGTGGGATTGCTTTCGTCACCGATGGACAAGAATGACCCTTTGTCAATGGAGGCCCACCGCTGTTGAAATCTTTTGAAGAGGAGAATGTCAGGGGAAGAGGACGGCCCAGACATCGCACGAAGACATCCTTGAGTAAGATCACCAAGACGTGGTGACGGCAAGCCAACCACAACATGGGACGGCCAAACTCCTGCTCAATGCGAACGCAAGCACCTTGGATCATCCCAGCGTTCACAGCTGTGGTGTTGAATCCCAGTCCAATGATTTGCTCCGAAATGCCAAAAGCCTGGACTTCCTGGAGTACGGCTGCAGCCTGTTCTTTTCCAGTGCCGTCCACCGCAACGGGTACACCAAGAAGCTCCTCGACTCCATCGCCCGTCACCACAACAGCAATCCGGTCAACCTCCTTCTTCTCCTTGGCGATATCTTCCAACAGTTTCCCATCCCAGTGCAAGACTAAAGGACCAGAAGCTTCGAACTTTCGGGTCAACTCTTCTCCCATCTCCTTTCGGATCTTGTTCCGTGTTCGATGAACAGTTGCGGCGAGATTACCAGGTCACCAGGTTATGACCCAAACTCTGAGCTGCTGCTGCAAAGGACGACGTGCTTGTCTCACGGACATGTTGTCGCGATCCCAAGCAGCGATGAGATTCGGGTCCGTGAGGGCATTCATTCGCCTTTTCTTTTGAGTCTGGGCCTTGCTGGTGCTGGGCGCTTGGTACGTCTCGTCGTCATCATCCTCGTCTTCCGTGTTCATTTCAGTGCTGCTACCATCCACCTCCAAGATCGCTACCTCCATGAGCTGTGGTCACACCAGCATCCCATTTACTCTTCCTAGCCGTGGCTGCAAGATCCCTCTTCCGCTTCACAGCTTTCTTCTTCGCTGTCTTCTGGTCCACCCCCGCAAGACTTGACGACATCCTGTCTTCCCTCTGCGAGGTGAGAAAATCCTTGTCCTCCTGAGGGACCTTGGACGAGGATAGCGCGGAGGAGTGAGCCACGTCAAACACGTCTTCCAAATCCGACTTGAACATCCCCTCCTTGTACCGGTAACCCTCTTGCGGCTTTGTCCTCTTCTTCTTGAGTGCGTCGTAGGTATCGATCAACTTCGCCAGCTTCTCCCCTGCGTACTTCTTGGTGGTAGTTGGTATGTTGGCCTTCTCCCAGATGGGCCAGATGGTT
>JAJOZX010012165.1:90000-107077 GCA_023014485.1 Bathynomus jamesi
AGGTACACATGCAGGAGGTACACATGCAGGAGGTACACACACATACGCACACATGCAGGAGGTACACATGCAGTAGTTACACATGCAGGAGAGAAGAGCTGAAGGAGGGAGAGAGACGCCTGTAGGAGAGAGAGAGAGAAGAGAGCTGAAGGAGGGAGAGAGACGCCTGTAGGAGAGAGAGAGAGACCTGAAGGAGAGAGAGAGACGCCTGAAGGAGAGAGAGACGCCTGAAGGAGAGAGAGAGTAGTTGCCTTTAAGGCATATTATTTTCGTTTTCCTAACCTAAGGGCCACTAAGGGGTTTACCAAAGGGCCAAAAAAGAAGGACCAGAGGTCCTTGCTCGGCTGGAGCCGAGCTGGGAATGAGTCTTCATCAGCTTCTCGATCTTTTATAAGCCTCTATTCTGGCTGAATTGCCAGATCACGCCTTGTATTGGGGTGCTGATTGCCAGATCGCACATGTATTCTAATAAGCATTGTGTACCACAATATGGTAGATGAATTAAATATTACACACTTAATTGAAATATAGATGTATATAGTGTTTTACAATAGATGTATATAGTGGATTATAGGCAAAATATAACATTAACTTGAGCTTCCTTGAAGTTGAACTTATCGAACAAATAACATAGTTATCCATAATTCACCAACCATAGAAAACAGAATTATATATATATATTATATATATATATATATATATATATTATGAAAATCATACCAAGCGTATATTATTTTAAACTATACGTAAACCACAATATATATATTTTATAGTTAATCAGTTGGAAGATCAAACATAAAATAACAGTATGTTTATATAGATATTCATTGGAAGATTCAAAGACGGAACAAATAACGTAGTTATCCAACCAACCATAGAAAACAGAATTATAGAAATATATATATATATATATATATTATGAAAATCATACCAAACGTATATTATTTTAAACTATACGTAAACCACAATATATATATTTATATAGTTAATCAGTTGGAAGAATCAAACATAAATAACAATATGTTTATATAGATATTCAATTGGAAGATTCAAAGACGGAACAAATAACGTAGTTATCCAACCAACCATAGAAAACAGAATTATAGAACGATGCAATTCGAAACACATGAGCCTCATCCCCTGCGAAGAAATTGAAAAACGAAATTAAAGAAACGAAGAAAGTTGGAAATAACCAAAAAAAATTATCTAAGCTGCATCAATATGTATAACGTTGCAGTATTCGCTTGAAGAAAGGAGAGGTTGCAACTCTACTTGAATAAATGTAATTACCTAAACTGCACGCGAAGGAGTTTAAATAGATCCAGCAAAAAGCCTTTTGAACAATGATTTCATGTTTCAGAAAGATTTACGCGTTAATAGAATTAGTAAAGTTACCCAATAAATAAATCGTTAGACAGAAATGATTTTTATAAGGGATACCCAACTAATTATGAATGTATCACCAATCAATAAATAATAGCAAACGTGAATAAGAGTTCCAATTCATGTGAATGAGATAACTAAAATTTTAGTTTTGTATTATCATAAGACTACATCAATATTTACTATAAATACGAGTATATTTAATATTCTTCATTAACAAAGCTTTAAAAACAGATCTCTAAAATATTTTCATGATTCCGCGATACAATTCGAACACATGAGCTTCATCCCTGCGAAGAAAATTGAAAAACGAAATTTAAAGAAACGAAGAAAGTTGGAAATACCCAAACATAATCCGATAGAGGAAAGGATTTCCGAGAATCTGCCCAACTCGGTCGACCATATTTTACCTTTCTACGAGTCAAATCAAACAAACCTCACCTCACTCCTTGTTTTCAGCATTCATTCATTTCACGTGTTTTATTGTGAATTTCATCCCATATATATCTATATATATATATATATAGATATATATTATATATATACCCTTTGGATAACCTTTGGTTAGCTTCCGCCCGAATTGTTCATTCTGACGAAGGTCAAGCTTTCCACTCCACCTTAGACCTACAGTTTAAACGTGGAACCATCACACAGCCCAGCGTCTTAACCACTAGGACACGTAGGGTACCCATTTATCTGCCAACCACTCTTTTATTATGTGTAATGACCACCTTAGACCTACAGTTTAACGTGGAACCATCAACAGCCCCAGCGTCTTAACCACTAGGACACATAGGGTACCATTTATCTGCCAACCACTCTTTTATTATGTGTAATGACCACCTTAGACCTACAGTTTAACGTGGAACCATCAACAGCCACAGCGTCTTAACCACTAGGACACGTAGGGCACCCATTTATCTGCCAACCACTTTCTTTTTATTATGTGGAATGACCACCTTAGACCTACAGTTTTAACTCCGAACCATCACAGCCCAGCGTCTTAACCACTAGGACACATAGGGTACCCATTTATCTGCCAACCACTTTCTTTTATTATGTGGAATGACCACCTTAGACCTACAGTTTAACTCCGAACCATCAACAGCCCAGCGTCTTAATCACTAGGACACGTAGGGTGCCCATTTATCTGCCAACCACTTTATTTTATTATGTGTAATGACCACCTTAGACCTACAGTTTAACGTTGAAACCGAGTTATTTTTAAAATATAATTATGATATATTTCTTTATACCCTCTCGATTACATTAGTGACTAATGATGCGGGAAGTTGAGTAAATGGAAATATTTTCTCGAAAACTATGGGTGATAGAAAACCTCTGAAACCATATTTGGAATCAATATCAAAAGTTCTATACGAATCACCAAATAATTTTCAAAGGAGAATAAGAGCATTAATTCTATTAGTGAAAATATAAAGATGCAATTACTCGTCCGTACCCGTTATAGCGGAATGGTACACGTCATAGCTCCACCCAGCTACATCGGCAGCCAATCACGACGAACATCTGGTCTTTGGGCGGAGCTTGGCGAATGTGCATATAAAAGGGGATATTTTCAGTTGGGAGTAACAGTAGCTATTTTCGCATCAGTGAATAATCATTCCTCAACCATGGACCTGTACGTCTCCCCAGATTTGTATGAAGAAAGTGATACTGCAGCATTAACCGCAATTAGTCTTTTCAATGTGATTGATTGTGGCGAATTATTTTCGACGCAAACCGTAGAAGATATTTTCAGTGACGCCCCTTACAATCCGACGCAAGGGACTACCATAGAAATGTAAGTGTCCATAATTCGATTTTATATATATATGGAGAGTTGTATTTCGTCAAATAGATACTCGTCAAAAATGTCAATCAATGTTATTTCCCCATCATGCTAAAATCGAAATTGGTAATCGAACCAAAGATATCTTCAAATAATGGGGATCTGTCTGTATACTCTGTATATGTTTTAAAAGCATTATTCCTTTAAGGTCCGATGAGGATTTGACACGTGTTATACAATCTTTTGAAGAACCTCGGAATATGGATGATATACTGATCAGTCAGCAGTGTCACACATCCTCCACCATGGACCTGTACGTCTCCCCAGACTTGTATGAAGAACGTGATACTGCAGCATTAACCACAATTAGTCTTTTCAATGCGATTGATTGTGGCGAATTATTTTCAACGCAAACCGTAGAAGATATTTGCAGTGACGCTCCTTACAACCCGACGCAAGGGACTACCATAGAAATGTAAGTGTCTATAATTAGAATTTTATATATATATGGAGAGTTGTAGTATCTCGTCAAATAGATACTCGCCAAAAATGTCAATCAGTGTTATTTCCCCATTATGCTAAAATCGAAATTTTTATGGCGTTCACTCCTCGAACCAAAGATATCTTCACATAATGGGGATCTGTCTGTCTGTATACTCTGTATATGTTTTAAAAGCATTATTCCTTTAAGGTCCGATGAGGATTTGACACGAGTTATACAATCTTTTGAAGAATCTCGGAATAGGGAGGGTATACTGATCAGTCAACAATGTCACACCGAAATAATGTAAGTGTTTTTCGATCTTTTTGGGATAAGAAGACACAATATATTTTCATAAATTTATTAAATGAAAGAAATCAGTACAATAAACGAATATACCGTTACAAATATACGAACAAAAACATTATAATATACAACGAGTACGTACAATTGGAAAACGGTTTTTTATCTGTCTGCATACCATTTCATCGTTTCGGTGAGTGTGACACGGGTCAAATAAATTTAAAAAATTTATAAATTCTTTATCATTTGACATATGCATGAGAAATGAGACACAGTACATTCCGCAAACATTAGTAAAATATCCCTGCATACGAAATGGGTTCCATACAACTTCGGGAATATGTAACTGAGCGAGAAATTTTACAATAATAGGGTCACTCCAGGGTTGAGTACCGAGTGAATCAAAATAGTACAGGCGCTGTCTATTTTTAAAATAGACAGCGATCCAGTGAATCCCTTCATTACCGATGATGTCTGTGTTCACAATAAGACTACCGCATTCTCGCGTACTTGGCAAACTCAATGTTTCATTCTTCGCAAACACGCCGATAAATTTGGAACGTGTGACTCGCTCCATTACTTTCTGAAGTGTATTAGCATCCATTTTAAAAGTCAGTGATAACGCTTCTAAATCTATCTACTTCTATTAGGGCTTGCGATTCGAGATATACTAGTACACTAATAGGAGCGTCTATAGGCTTGGCGAATTCCAGCCGCACTGAGATGTTACCGCTCTGCTGTGGTGTTAAATGGGTATTTACGCTAGCAGATAAGTCAGGTGTAATGTCAAACGGATAAAGGTTAAATTGATCAATGAATTCTTCCTGCGTTACCCCATTACCAAGCTCATCACAATCACCTGCAATATGGGTCAGATTACTATAGGCTCTGGCACAAAGAGGTAACACAGCGTCTGATGAATAGTCCGTACCCATTGTTCCACCCAAAGCAGTGCCATTAACGTATAGAGTTATATTTTTAAGTCCGAAATTCTCGAATTTAAAGGCACTCTTTTTATATTTTCCATTCACCGAAGCGTGGTCCTGCATGCCGATTAATATCCTTTTAGGAAGATTTCCCAGGGCAATGTTTTCTATCTGCTTCGATGCCAACCCTGCAGGAACCGTATATAGTTTGATCTGCACTCTGTTAATAGGATATTTCACTGTAGCGTTTAGTAAATTTTTCTCAATTTCTAGTTGTTTTGGTGAACTTAATTTCACTCGCCGTACGCGGAGGTATGTGTCCATAATGTGAACCACAACGGACTTTGCACCCTCTTCTTGATTCGCATCCAGATTTAAGCAGATCTCAGGACTCGTGCGGGTGAGCTTTATTTTCATATCCACCCCGTTCACAAGCAACTTCTCCTGGAAAGTGAAATCTGTGTGCAACCGTCCAAAACACTCGTATATTTTCTTTTTAGAATTTTTAAATTTGTCCTTTATACTATTTTCATCTTTAGTTTGATAATATCCCTCCGCACTTAAAAAGGTAGCCTTCGCTTCTTTGGAAAAGTTGAGGACATTTTCCAAATAGGCTCGTAGATGATAGTACCCCGTGCCTGCCGATATGTTGGTCTGATTTAAATATACGTCACACTGGTTGAATATGGCGTGCAGAAAGTTTGTTTCAGGGTATACAGCATATTTGTCATCGCAGGCCGTTCCATCAGAATGGGCTATACGTAGCTTAGCGTACATGTGCACACAGCTTGGATCAAAAAAGTAAGGACCTGAGCTGGGTATCACGAATTCTATAGGTGCACTCGGTGAACTAATTGTGTTTAAAGGGTTAATTGTAATAAAGTCACTGTGCTCAATAGAAACTTGGGTTGGCGGGAGCTCAAAAAAGGACAGCTCCGATTTACAGCATTGTGAACTACATGGGTGGATGAAGCGTGCCATGGCGAAATAGTGACTCCTCTCTCGACAAGTGGTAAACAAACTATGATTCATGAGATCAATATCCTTAGCTTATATCAGTCAAAAAAGTGGTCAACCATAGGTTTCATTCGCTTACAGCATTTCTTTTTTGATAGCCTTTTACGTTTAATACCACGTGACCCCTTCTTCTTCCGGGGAGCCCTCTTCTTCTTCCCGCCACCACGCATTTTTCTCTTTGCATCTTTGATGATTTCGTTCCGTGTACGCTTTAAATGTTTTTTTAGAGCTTCTTTAGGTTTAGCCCCGGCCAATATGTCTTCTGCAGTGTTAAGGCCTGATTGTAGCGCTTTCCTTCCAAGGTATCTGGCACCCCTCTTCAGCAAAGGAACAGCCGTACGTAGTATGGATGAAAAAATGGATCCAAGTCCACTACCGCGCTGGTATCGCATCCCTCGATAGACGGTGAAAGGCTTTCTATCCATTATAACTCAGTGCGTCGAAAGTGTAGCTTCACTGTTAAGCTCCCGTTACCGAATGGGAAGTTTTCGCCCTCAATCGTTTATATATATTGTGATATTGGTTATTAAATTAGTTGCGACATTCACATAATGGGGCCTGTCATATGTAATACTCAAACTCCTTCCTCTATGGTTGGGGATGTGAGCAATGCGCAGCAGGCGTGCCTGGGTATCCCCAACAAACTGGTGCTCCACTATATTACTGTAAATATAGCACATGTCTGGGGACCTTTCAGCCAATTTCTCCATCTTCAATTGATACATTAATCTGGACAAGTTATACTGTGTCTCGTGAAATGTGTCTCTTTGGAAGGCTGCGCTATATCGGCCGTTGGTTAGAATTTTGAACTTTCTATGTTCTTTAAGACGTCTGTTAGTCTTTGATTTTAGGATTAGTGTATGTGCAGGGTTGTTTACGATTTCATATACTAAATCATTCGTAAGGTTTGAGTTTCTTAAACTCACGTTTAAGCCTCTCACAACATCCTCGGCCGAACCATATTGACCCGGCCCTAGTCTTACTTCTGTACTGTAATACCGTGTAATCTTAGTCCGAGCGATGCGCATAGTTTCATCCATAGCTACCCCAGCTTTTTCACACTCGTCAATGTCTCTAAGAATCGTAAAAACGGTTTCTTTATGTTCAATATTTAAAAAGACGGTGTCCAGCTGAATTTCGCATATCCCCACCTCATACGAATCACGACCCAATTCAATGTGCCCATGGAGTTCTGTTACAAAGTTGGCTAGCGTGTTGTTAGGGTGTACAGACAGGGACGAGGAGGACGGGAGTGTGACGTAGAAATGGTTAGGAGCCATGTTGCATACTATTTAAGCTTCATTATTGCATCAGCTTTTATATAGGTGTTGAAGCTTTCTGGGTACCCTAGCCATTTCACCAGGTACATTTTTCTCCTTCCTGAACCTTTGCTTCCTAAAATTTTCTCAATTTTAAACACATTTTTTTCTAAATTAAACGCAACTTTCTGCAATTCCTCGCGGTAAAAGCCTCCTGAGATTTCTTCCCCATTCAAATCTTCAATGTAATACATCATTATCACACCTTTAGGTCTCACAGCCCTAACTTTAAAAATCTCGCGTGTCCATCCTTGCTCAAAACCCTTTGCGAATTTATTCCCCGAACGCGACAGCCTTACATAATCATTGATTTTGAAGCGCACAGAGTGTGGTGGTGGTGGTGGTGATCCATCTCTTCTCGGGAGCGTACCTCTTTCTAAAACTTCGTTAGGTGTTGCCCCAATCGTGCGATGGTGTGAGCGGTTGTAGGATGATGCCAATGATTCCAGAATGTCTAGAAATCTGTATGTGTTTTTATGTGTAAAATAACGGTGCATGCGTTCCTTTATGGTGCGCTGAACTCTTTCAGCTAAAGAAGCCTTATGTCCTATAAACTCCTTCCCCATATCCGTACAAAAATAGCCAGGAACCCTGTTTTCTTTTAACATTAGCGTTTTGGTGGCTTTAGCAACTGTTTCAGGTGATTTATTTTTCAGAGGAACTAGCCACAGATATCTAGAGAACACGTCTATTATGAATAGAATGTAGCGGTAACCATCGTTATACACAGAATATCTTTGCATGTCTGTTAAATCTGCTTGCCAAATAGAATCAATCGAGGAAGCCGTTGTCTTGGCTGTTTTAAATCTTTTTCTCACAGGCTTATGAAGCGTATAAGCGTCCTGCTCCCTCAAAAATCTTTCAACATCTTTTTTTTCCTACTCCGTAAACACTTCTGTACAGTCTATCTACGCCGCCGTAAGAGGATGGGGTAGAAATGTCATAATAGCGTTTAGTTATACGTTTAGCCATTTGCTTATTTTAGAGGCACGTGGGTAGGGTTGGTTTAACCTGTTCTTGCTCCTCTTCAAAGGTGTTACCGCCGGGGGTGACGGCGCCTTCAATTGTGTCACAGGCGTTGCATGTTCCAAGTCTTTTAACCTGTTCAGATTTCCTATCAACGTTTTAGGGACATTTATTTGTTGTAGTCTTGCTTTACTATGCTTCCATCCTGATGGGATGGCCTATCCCACTTTCTCACCAGATCATGGACAATGTCTACGATATTCGATCCCTGTACCTTTGATCCTTCCACAATGATCTCCCCTGTATCGGTCCATTGTATGGCGGGATCCTCATTCAATAGATTATAAAGACTTAAGCCTTTACTCCTCAATGTAAGTGGGAGGGTATTTTTTAATACATGTTCGATATGTTGTGTGGCTAATCTTTTTGTTGGTCAGCTGTGTCGCCGGGTACAGATCCTATGTCGCCATCGTCCCCCGTGCTGTGCCTAATAACCACAGGAATCTCTGTAGGGCTCTTATAATTTTCGTACTCGTGAAGAAATTTCTGCAGAGCTTCTTGGTATAAGATTCTTTTCTCATCAGGTGTTTTTTCACTGTTTAATAGGGCTAACAATTCGCTTTCCATTCTTTTAAGTCTGCTTTTACGGGGATCTAGATACGTGTCTGGATTCCTTTGCAGTGAGGCGTACACCTCGTGGGGATCACTACCACTTTCTTCATTATTTAATCTAGTCAGTAAAGGACCCAAAACTGAAAATAAGATGGGGAGAAATGACCCTCCTGTTTGTACAATAATTCGCTTTTTCTTCGCTACAGTTTGGCTTTTACGAGCGAGTGCACGTATTATGTTCTTGTAGGGCGTAGGCGAGCCTTCTGATGGGTTTTCATTGATACATTGCAATTTATAACGTTAAGACAGATTTCACAGATGCATTTAAAAAGTCGCATCGATATTTTTAATAACATCTGCTGCATTGCCCGAGGCAGTCGATGATAGATTTTTATTAATTCACGGTATTTCTTTAGTCTCTTTGTCATTCTGGAATATACACCGTTTCAGGCTCGTTTGGAAATATATTCGTTCGCAGAAGCACTCTAAACGTGTTTCGCGGATGAATGTCGCAAGCAAATATCCGTAACGCGTGCTTGTAGCTTCTTTATAAACTTCCAAAACTCCTTACGCTGATTCGGGAACATTTGATTGGCTAATACCCCAATTTGTGATACATCTCTACGTTGCGCGAATAAGACTAGATATTGCGTATTTAACGACACATCGCGCATGTATCTATTTTTGAAAATAGATTCTGATTGATGAAGAACACGCTTATGTTAAGATGGTGGGAGAATACTGTAAATGTCTCGGCAAACGTTTTATCCATCTCCAACATGAGATCGTCAATTACAATGATTGTATGTTCATTCCCTTTAACGAATTACGTCATATACGCCTTTGTGGAACAAAATATCATCTTGGTACTCGTTGAACACTGATTGATACGTCGAATAGCACATATAACTTTATGCACAAATTTCGAGAACATCTCCCCCTTTTCTTTAATGATTTTAAGCATAAACAGTTTTACCACATCCTGTAGGTCCAGATATAATACATGTGGATGGGCTCGTGAATCTGAATTTTTCTACGAGTCCATTTCTAACACGTCACACTCCTAAGTGAGTCATTTACAAAATATTACAAATTTTGAGTGCTGATCCTTATATTCTTCTCCCACAGAACCGTGAATGACGATGAGGTAGAGCAGCCCATCATTACGGATGACCTCGACGACAGTGTAGTTGTGATCTCCTCCCTGAACCCTCACCAGCGATACCGGTAACACGTCCAAAGCGGAGGTATGAGATATCCACGTCAGGTATAAAGCGACCGAAATACGCGTCTGTTGCAGCGGTAATAGATCCCCAACCCTCAACCTCTTACGCAACAACAACCCCAGCAGCACCTAATATATCCCCTTATTCATCCGCCGCCCCCCGTTCTGTTAAGTCTACAATAATAGAGCCCAACCTCAACCTCCTACGCAAACAGGGCCCCCATCAGCAGCACCTAATATCCACTAATTCCGCCCCCCGTTCTGTTGAGGATGGTATAACACTGGAATTGGTGCGATCCGCAGCCCCCCCCAGCCTTGACTAGAAATCGGTATAGAGTCAGGGTCGACCCTAGAGTCATGTATAGCAGTGGAATTGAGCGCGGACTACGCCGGGTTGTAGAGCATATTATAGAGTTTGCTCTTCAGAATCGTGACGAGCGTGAAGTCAGGACGAGTCTGTCCTTTGGATTCGGGTCAGATGACGGTGATGTAAGCGATTATTGGGTGATAGTGCCATTTAGACGTTTGGCGGCTGAAGATGTAGAATATATATTAGGGCGTATAATGCAAGCCGTCCAAAGTAGTATAGCCTTCAATATGGACAACTTCACGGTAAATATTGACCATGTATACCGTGTTGCGGGTCATAGTGCCATACCGTATACTCTTAGCTTCAATTCTCAAGCTATTTATAGACGGCATATAAACGTCGATCGTGGTTGCGGTTTTATAGCAGTACTCTTAGCACGTATGTTTAGTGTACAAAATACACGAACTCAAAAATTTGGTTGCCTACAGTCGTGGAGCATGCCCGTAAACTAGCTGTAGACTGTGAACTTGAATTTGACTGTAATATGGGTCCTGAAGAGCTGAGAAGGGTAGAACAGGAAATGAATGTCCGCAAGTTGTGTTTGGGTTGGATGATCGTCGTAGGACTGTGTATGTTTTTAAAAGCTGTGTGAGAGATCGTACAAGGCCCCTACTTATTTTATGGATTGTCAGGGACAACGTATCTCCCCATCCGTAATATAAGTGGCTTTACGCGAGTTATGACAAAAGTCGAAAATATGGGAGACATCATGATTTGTGTAAGGGGTGCCTCGAGTTTGCGGATGATATAGTGAGACATTGTAAAGAATGTCACATGGTATGTGAGCAGTGTAAAAGCACCAAATGTGAAAGCCGTGTAGTTAAGCTGAGAAGAGAGACTGTGCTGTGTGTAGACGCACATTTTTCAATAATAGCTGTTTTGATTTCCATAAATCAATTGGCACGTGCAGGAAAATGAGAATCTGTGAATGTGGTATGTTTCACACAATGGATAATTGGGGAAAATTTAAGCACAAGTGTGACGTAATTCACTGTCCTACATGCCAGGAGGAATATAAGGCGGATGGAGTAAAGCATGTATGTTATATAAAGATGCTAAGCCTAAAAATAACCCCTGTATCTGTATACTACGATATAGAAACATATACGAACGCTGAACCAAAGAGGTAATTCCACATTTACTTGTGAGCCAGACTATCTGTGATGAGTGTATGGATATCGAATGTGACGAGTGCCCCAAATGTGGTAAACGGACAACGTTTTTAAAACGAATGTCAGCGATAGTCCTGTGAAACTATTTGTGTCCTATATTGTCAAGTTACCGACAAGTTCAAAAAATGACTGTGTATATTCTCGCCCACAACGGGGCAAAGTTTGACACGCAGTTCCTTTATAAGGAGTTGCTTGAACACGAATCCTCTGAGATATTTACAGGTGATCCATTGAAAAGAGGCAACAAATTAATACAGATGCAGATAAGAGGCAATGTACAATTTAAAGATACTTTATTATTCACACCTTGTAAATTAGCAAAGCTACCCAAGGTGATGGGAGTAGCAGCTGAAGTTTCCAAAGGATACTTCCCATACACTTTCCTCACCAGCGAGACTTTAAACTACGTAGGCCCACCACCCCCCAAACATTATTTTGACTGTATGATGAACGTGAAGACTTTGATCGATACTACGACAGTTTTAATGAAAGTAACCCTTATAATATAGCTGATGAATGTGAGCGTTATTGCGTGAATGATGTGCGCGTGCTTAGAGTATGTTTCCAGGCCTTAGAAGGATGTACATAGCCCGTTTCAAATGCGATCCACTGCAAGTCGCAACCACCATCGCATCATTATGTTTTACGGTGTTCAAGAATAACTTCATGCCGAAGACACCTTAGCCATTATTCACCGAAACAATCCCCGCAGTTACGGGCACAAGGCTATTACTGGCTCATACACCTACAGCAACATACAGGTGTAACATAAAGCACGCCCGCAACACGGGGTGAAGTACCCATTAAGATTAATGGACGTGTTTTTTGGGTTGATGGGTTAAGTGAAAACCGTGTCACTGGTGTGAAGACTGTGTACTCCTTTAACGGTTGCTGGTGGCATGGATGCCCCCGTCCTGAGTGCGGTCACCGGAGATACCACGGTAGGTCTCCTGCCGACTGTCTTGCATCGACCCGCACCCGCGATCAACTTATAGGATCCAGTTCACTCACAGTCTTGTGGGAGCATGAATATGATGCACGGATGGAGACAGACGAGGTGTACCGTGAGGAAATAAAGCGATCAAGCGTTCAATGGTGCTGGATCCTCTCAAATGTGGTGATAGCTTGTTTGGAGGACGTACAAATCCTTTCAGACTATACTTCCCACCTACGGATGGCGTGAAGCTCCATTACTACGATTTCTGTTCTTATACCCATACGTGATGAAGAGCCATCCGTACCCCGTGGGCGCTCCTAAGAAACTGGTGGGACTAGCCTACCATCCATCAATGAATTTTCAAAAAATTTGAATGATCGTTACTTTGGGATCTCTTTCGTAGACGTACTCCCCCCACGCAATTTATGGATGCCGATCTTACCTGTCGTTATCGACGACAAGCTCATGTTTCCCCTGTGCGTGAAGTGCGCGGAAGAGGATAACGGCGAATGTAACCATATACCCCACCAGCGTAAGATCAGAGGCGTATATACAAGTCCTGAGTTGGCCCATAGCCGTGCGCCATGGTTATAGAATACTGAAGATACATGAGGTGTGGGAGGTTTCAGAAGCTACCCAACCTTTTCACACCATATATAAACACCTTTTTGAAGGATAAGGTTGAGGCATCAGGGTATCCGCGAGGAGTTGATACCGAAGATGAAAAGTCTGCCTATATTCAACGTTACCGCGACCGCGAAGGTATACAACTTGATCGTGTCCAAATTGTAAAGAATCCTGGCAAGCGCTTTAGTGCAAAGTTGTGTCTAAACAGTTTATGGGAAAATTTGCGCAGATACCGGCAGAGGGAGCATTCATTTGGCACAAAGTTATAGCGATGTCTGGGATTATGCCAATGCCCCCGATAAAGAGGTCATGGAGATCGTAAATGTAGGTATACTTACGTAATAAAGTACAACAACACTGAATTTGCCACAGATACCTCAAGGGTACAAACATACCTGTGGCCAGCTTCACAACAGCCTACGCCCGTATAAAACTTTGGGGTCTATTGCACTCTCTTGGGCGGAGAGTATTGTATGCCGATACAGATAGCGTGATATTCACAGAGAGGAAGGTGAAACATGCCCACTATTGGGGAGTTCCTCGGCGAGCTCACTGATGAGATCAAGGATGAGTATGGGGAAAGCATACGCCGACTCTTTTGCCTCAACAGGACCTAAGACTTATGGGGTACGGGTCAGGGTGGGGGAGGAAATGAAATATATCGTGAAGGCAAAGGGTATTACGCTCAACCATGCGAATCGGGAGGTTGTTAACTTTGAGTCGTTGAAGGATCTAGTATGTTTGGATGAAGAACCTCCCCAACTAATTGTAGGCACCCACAATTTTCGGGCGCAGAAGCTGGGGGGCGTGAAGGAATTTGGGGGACGATGGTGTGCCGTAACACCTATAGGAAACGTTACCAGTTACCTGGTACCTATGATACCGTACCCTTTGGATACCAATGATGCTTCTAACTCACGCGTCTTGTATATAATCGTATCTATTTGTAAATATATATATATAACTTGAATATCTCGTTTATTAAATCGTATTTGTAAATATATATAACTTGAATATCTCGTTTATTAAATAAATCATGTTTCAAATAGCGTTTCACTTTCTCCTTTGTGGTGTGTGTGTGTGGTGTGTGTGTGTGTGTGTGTGCGTGTGTGTGTAGGTGAAAGTTCTAAGCTCCGCCCACTGTAAGACCGTGAGTCATGCTACTATCTGGGAATCCCTGCGTGGTCAGTCGACCGCAGTAAGCCCGAGAGATCAGACGTGTATTCAGATCAGAGTGTATTCAATGGCTACCTTTAATATTGCTTGTACTACGTTTACGAAATGGTATTCAGTAAAGTGCCAGGATGTGGTGGATACCGAAAAACTTCCTATTCATCCCTCCTATGCCTCTTTTAAAAACACATTGATTGTGCGAAGTTCCACGATGTACAAATACTCTACGGATGTTCTGGTGAGACTGTTGAAGGCTTTCGTTGCACAGACGATGTGCTGAAGTATACTGCAGAGCTAAACTTTTATAAAGTCTCACATACACGTGAAGTAAAAGAAACAACGCGTGCAGAAGAGAAGCAGCAGGTATGGATAATGAGTCTTGCTGATGGTGGTGTGACAAGCGGTATTACGTCATGCTACACCATGTCGATACTCATACCCTACGACTGGAAATGTGAATCTCGTGATCATGGACAATCTTAAGTATTTTATCACTATATTAACGTATATCATGATGAGGTTCGTAGTGAGGTTGTGGCTAGTGCCCTGCGTGAATTTTTAACAAGTTTAGAGACGAGTATCGTTTGATGGGCAGAAAGGAAAAATATGAGCATATGTTCCTCTCAAATAGTGCGCCGGAGTGTGGAGATATTTAGTAAAATGTTCCTAGTTCTTATCCAAAATGTCTGGTGCGTAGGCTGGTAGTGATATTCTTGTACCGGTACAACAATTCGACTCGCGGAACGAGCCCATTCACGTATCATCGAGTCAGCCGCCCGTCGAACCATTCCTGCCTACCTGCGTGCCTCACACGGCTCATAGTTATCTCAGAGCTTGAGCCGAGTGGACGTGCGCTCCTCGAATACGATGGAACTTCCTTTGAGCAGCATTCTCAACGCCTCGTACGATGTGTCCGTGACGAAATCGTTGCGCGTGTTCAGGCGTAATTCCGGTACCATTAGCTATGTACTGGAAACGGAATGTAGACCGACAAACAAACGGGTTTATTTAAGTATCGAGGAGATGAATAGAATCTTTGTGATAGTTGAGAAGTGAGTGATGATCGTTATAAAATACCTGCTAACGTAGGTACAAGAAGAGAGCAGATTAGTGACGCACCCTCATACGCCGTTGTATGTACGTTGTGTATAAAAACGATCGGCCGTGCATTGATATACGATTGATGTGGAAGAATGCTTCTGATAATAACGCTCTTATTCCTACGCGAAACCGTTTCATCCTCGACAGAATGTTTGAAATCGTCGGATTCCGTAAAACTGAAACCTATATTAGACGCGCGTGTTACGGATATGTTTTATTTTGATACAGTACTTGAATACGCATACACCGCTCTGCTCGATGGGTTTACCGGTAGGCTGGTGAGAATGGTCTAGTGCTGGATGTTATTTAAAAGTTTAGACTCTTTGAAATACCATGAACTTTGGTACAAAGCAATGATCGGTACAAGGTGAGACTCACCTACAACCGTTCACCCTGAAGAACTATTTATTTATATAACGCGCAGTTGTCGTAACGATTTAGAAGATTATTTCAATTGCCGCTATGTTGAGTGAGTTCACGATTGAAAAGCTCGAGTCGGTAGAAATAAACCCTCGATTGGAAAAGCGTTCTTATAAACTTGTGTTTAATAATGTAGCTAACGATGAACTCTTTGTGCGTGTTTTGATTGTAATCTAGACGTATTTAAAGATGACTTACCAACCGGTTGTAAAGTGGGAACAAAAATAGTACTGAACGATATGAAAGCCTTCATATCGATACAGGTTTTCCCTATACTTTAAGCGGTGAAATATTATAAGCCGCATATACTGCGTAATGCAGAGCATAATGATGTAATTGTAAACTCGATTAAGACCGAGTTAGTGATTTTGAAAAAAGTGAATTGTATTATATTTTGCTTGACATTTCTCCGATTATACGCATATTTCTATTGAAATGTATATTATTTGAAAAGTATATTGATTTTATAAATATATCTCCTAATTGTGTGTGTGTGTGTATTTCTCCTGTACTGTTATGTACATATTTCTATTGAAGTGTATATTTATTTGAAATGTATATTTTATTTTATATATATCCATAATTGTGTGTTATATTTCTGTTATATGCATATTCCTCAAATGTATATTTATTTTCTATATATTTATAATAAAAAGAATGATGCAATGTTGTTTATTGTTATGCCTTCTACTACCGGTATTCGAAATATAATATGTATACAGTGGTATTGCGGTATCTGGCAACATTTAAGCCTTCTAAGCCCAACTGGCTGATTAGAGTCTATAATAATGTATACAATAATACTGCTAAAAGAGTATCTGGCAACTCATTTACAGCCAACTGGCTGATTAGGCGTATATAATAATGTATACAATGGTACTGCTAAAAGAGGTATCTGGCAACCATTTACAGCCAACTGGCTGATTATTAAGAGTATAATAATGTATACAATGGTATTGCGGTATCTGACAACCATTTACAGCCAACTGGCTGATTAGGAGTCTATAATAATGTATACAATGGTATCGCGGTATCTGGCAACTCAAGCCATTTACGCCAACTGGCTGATTAGGAGCCTATAAAAAACAAAGCCAACTCGGCTGAAGTCTTAATGTGCACTTGGCTCCTGCCAGGTGAACACCTCTCCTCATTCTCTCTCCTCTTCTCTTGGGGGATAACGCCGCCTCCAAGTTTTCCCCCACCCCCCTTTGCAACACCCACCCACCCCCGTTGCAACAACCCCCATCCCCTTT
>JAJOZX010012166.1:0-22500 GCA_023014485.1 Bathynomus jamesi
GCTGTTCGTCCTTTTAATCCTGCCTCTCTTAGTCTTCTCTGAACAGTTGATGTGGAACTGCGTACTTCTGGAGTTGTTCAGCTGGACTTTGATTTCAGGTGCTGTGAGGCGTCTGTTGCGCAGACTGGTGACTCAGATATACTTGTCCTCTGAGTCTGTTGTGGTTCTTGGTCGCCCTGACCTTTTTCTGTCCTTATTTTGACCAGTTTCTTTGTACCGTTTAATGGCACAAGCAACCGCATTCACAGAAACTATTAATTTTTTTGCAATTTGCCTCAGTGATTGGCCCTCATTTCTCAAAGTTACAATCGACTGTCTTTTTTCTGTTGTTAACTGAGCTTTGGCACCCATTTTTGCTTTTTGAAACACAGAAATATACCTTAAACTACACAGTTAGCTCCTCTGCAAGGATTTTATATGTAAAGACCTGCAGCGCATGTTAATAACTGAACACATGTATTAACATACTCCTGAAGAAGCACACTACCCCAGTAAAGACTTTTAAACTGTTTTGGACCTTTGTGCAGAGCTAATGGCATTAATTTTAGGTTGCATGCTAGACGTAAATTAACACATTTGAAGGCTATTTTGAAGAAGCTTCTGTGTTACAACACACTGCATAGGGCAGATGCACTGAAGCATACAATATCTATCAAAACCAGGTAAGCAAATTCATCTCTAGTACCTGTTAAGTTTACTTTAGTAATGTCTAATTAAGACTTAAAATGTTTGTTTAGTGTAGTAATGTCTAATTAAGAATTAAAATGTTTCTTTATAAGAATTTAATAATGTTTGTTTAGTAAAGATGATGATAATGTTTGAAAGAAATATAATTACGTTAAATAATTGTTTGGCTATAAAATACAAGTTGGGAACACTAAGAATCGGCCCAAGCGAGGCTGGAGAGAAATGCCCCCTCCCCCCAAAAAAACTGATCGGACGGCCTTGGGCTTAGTAAGGTGTTTTTGTGTATTACGATGTAATTGTAAATTTAGAATAGTATTTCGTGTCTCTCTCCGGCTAAAATGTTAACGTTAATTCCCCCCTCGCATTACTCCGTTTATCTGAAAGTGTTTTCGGTATAAATAAAAGTTGGTAAAGTGTAATGAAGTGTGTAATTAATCCCCCGGTCTTTTGCCTTATTTCGAAAGTGTATAATGGCGCCACGGCCACGTCTACCCGTTTTTATATAGTACAGCGAAACGAGTGTAAAGAGTATGATGAAAAGATAGAGAAAATGAATAGAAAGTAAAGTAAATAAAGAATTATAAATGAAAGAAGGGGGAATCACTACATTACATTTGAAGTTTGTCATGAGCTAAGCAGCAAAACATTAGAAATTAGTAGGTGTACTTAAACTTTTGACTGGTAGTGTATAATATATATATATATATATATATATATATATATATATATATATATATATATATATATATATATATAGGGTGTCCCATAAGTCCGGCATCATAGGAAAAATAATAAAAAAAGGCAAAACAAAAGCTTTTATTTACAGAACGTGTTCAATATGTCCACCATTGTTTTCAATACACAAATTCAGACGTGATACCCAGTCAGCAAGCACACGGTGAATGATGTCAGGAGTAATGGTGTTACATTCTCCAATAATGCGCTGCCGCAAATGTTCAACACTCCTAATTTTCTCTGCGTATACCAGCGCTTTCAAGTGGCCCCAGAGATAAAAATCTAGTGGCGTGAGATCCGGGCTTCTAGCTGGCCATTCCACAGGCCCTCGACGTCCTATCCAATGACCAGGAAATTGTTGGTACAGGTATTCCCTTACTTGGGTGCTGGAACCATGTTGGGAAATTTCCTTCGTTCAAGATACTGGGAAATGCTTCTTCCTTGAGCATACGTAGGTAGGTGCCTCCAGTGACATGTTCATCGAAAAAGAGGGGGGCCTATGATGCGATCCTTCCAAATGCCACACCATACCATCACCGGAGATGCACCTTGTTCCTTTGAAGAGGTATACCAGCGGCCTCTCTTTGACTCCGATTTCCTATGAGTAGAATTATCTGCATTCGTTCTTCCTTGCTTACAGATATTATGGCCTGTAGAAAGAGAAAAATATGAATTATGGTTTGTAGAAATAGAAAACTATGAATTTCTCCTATGATGCCGGACTTATGGGACACCCTGTATATATATATATATATATATATATATATATATATATATATATATATATATAATTTCCTACAAATTTCAAACTAGTCAAGTTAATACACCCAAATTAGTACAAGATGTAGCCAATAGTATGGTTATCATGTGCTGAAACCCTCAGTTAATTATCTTTGGCCGTTTCTTAATTATAAAAAATTTAACTTGACGAAACAAACAGCGAGATTTTGTGAAGCTGACTACATACACCCTTGGAGTCGGATGTTCGCTACAAAACAAGCAGTTTGCGCATGCGTACCTAAGACAATGCTAAGTAGCCACATGGCGAATTGGTAGGCTAGCAGTGTCAGATTTCTTTAAGAAGTGTTGGCTGAGGGAATGTTTTTTCTTATTTTTTTTCTTGTGGTGTTAATTAAAATTCTATCGTAATGGTTTTAAGTAATGAAGACTTAGCTGTTATAAAGGCGTGTTTTGCCGAGAAGGGATGGAGTGCTAGAAAAATAATTAGGAAATTTCCGGGAAAAAATTGGAAAAGAAGTACAGTACAATACGTAATAAATAAAATTAGACAATCAGCGTCAACTGACAGAAAACGTAGCAGCGGTCGTCCGCGTACTGCTCGGACTCGAGAAAACGAAAGGTACGTTGAAGGGCATGCGTTGTCGCAGGAAAATAATCCTGGTACTCATCTTTCGCAGAGAAAAATGGCGAGTAATTTAAATATTTCGCGCAACAGTGTCCAAAACATAAATAATGAAAAGTAAAGGAATCAGATCTTTTAAAAGATTGAATGCCCCCAGAATAACAAACGAAGCCATGGGAAACCGGTTAGAAAAGTGTAATTCTTTGTACAGGAAATTTAATTTAGCAGACATTAAATGCATGTTTTTTCAAGATGAGTCCGACTTTACATTAACTGTATCAACAAATTGACAAAACAACCGAGTCAATGCATTAGCTTCAAAATCGGAAATCCCGCCAGACCTTCTTTATCATCCAATTTCACGATTTTCCAAGAAATTAATGGTATCTTGTGGTGTTTCTTACAATGGAAAAACCAAATTATTCTTTACTGATCCACAGAAAACAAAAATGAACTCGCAAAATTACACTGAACACCTCGGAGAACTTTTACCGGAATGCCAAGACTTGTACCCGAACGAAGATTTTATTTTTGTTCAAGACAATGCACCATCTCATTCATCCAAGGCAACCCATGAATTTTTGATGACGAACATTCCTGAATTCATAAAAAGTGAAGAATGGCCACCAAATTATCCTGACTTAAATCCTGGATTACTTCGTGTGGAATGAGCTGAAGTCATTGATGTACTATGGTCGCACGGAACCATTTTCAAACCTGGAAGCACTTAAACAAAGAATTGAGGTTGTTTGGCCTATGGTGTCCCAAGACAAAATCAAGTCATCCATAGATCAGTGGAAAAGGAGAGTACTGGCCGTAATTCAAGAAAATGGGGGGCCAATACAACATCGATTTCAATAGGGTGTTTTATATGAGTTCCATTGAAATTTTTAGCACATGATAACTATATTATTGACTACATCTTGTACTAATTTGGGTGTATTAACTTGACTAGTTTGAAATTTGTAGGAAAAACGAAAGTGTCTAGGTTTTTTGTCCACCCGGTGTATATATATAAGTAGTATAGCCGCAAAAGGGGAGAGTGCAAGAATGTTGCAGGTTATTATGTAATGTTGCAAGGGGTGGGGGGTGCAAAGGGGGTGGGGATTGTTGCAAAGGGGGTGGGGTTGCTGCAAAGGGGGTTGTTGCAAAGGGAGGTTGTTGCAAAGGGGGGGGGGGAAAACTTGGAGGCGGCGTTATCCCCCAAGAGAAAGGAGGAGGAGGAGAGAAAGGAGGAGAGGTGTTCACCTGGCAGGAGCCAAGTGCACATTAAGACTTCAGCCGAGTTGGCGTTGTTTTATAGGCTCCTAATCAGCCAGTTGGCGTAATTGGCTTGAGTTGCCAGATACCGCGATACCATTGTATACATTATTATAGACTCCTAATCAGCCAGTTGGCTGTAAATGGTTGTTAGATACCTCTTTTTAGCAGTATTATTGCATACATTATTATTATATACGCCTAATCAGCCAGTTGGCTGTAAATGAGTTGCCAGATAGCGCCATGTATTCCGAAGACAGAGTTGCCAGATACCATTGTATACACTATTATAGACTCCTAATCAGCCAGTTGGCTTAGAAGGCTTAAATATTGCCAGATACCGCAATACCGTTGTATACATTATTATATTTCGAATACCGGTAGTAGAAGGCATAACAAAAACAACATTGCATCATTCTTTTTATTATAAATATATAGAAAATAAATATACATTTGAGGAATATGCGTATAACAGAAATATATACACACAATTATGGATATATATATAAAAAAAATACACATTTCAAATAAATATACACTTCAATAGAAATATGTACATAACAGTACAGGAGAAATATACACACACACAATTATGGTGATATATAAATAAAATATACATTTCAAATAAATATACACTTCAATAGAAATATGTACATAACAGTACAGGAGAAATATCACGCAAAATATATATATATATTATATATATATAATATATATATATATAAACACAAATCAATAGAAATATGCGTATAATCGGGGAAATGTCAAGCAAAATATATATACAATTCACTTTTTTTTCAAATACTAAACTCTGTCTTAATCGAGTTTACAATTACATCATTATTGCTCTGCATTACGCAGTATATGCGGCTTAATAATATTTCACCGCTTAAAGTATAGGGAAACCTGTATTCGATATGAAGGGCTTTCATATCGTTCAGTACTATTTTTGTTCCCACTTTACAACCGGTTGGTAAGTCATCTTTAAACACGTCTAGAATACAATCAAAAGCACGCACAAAGAGTTCATCGTTAGCTACATTATTAAACACAAGTTTATAAGAACGCTTTTCCAATCGAGGGTTTATTTCTACCGACTCGAGCTTTTCAATCGTGAACTCACTCAACATAGCGGCAATTGAAATAATCTTCTAAATCGTTACGACAACTGCGCGTTATATAAAGCGCTTGCCAGGATTCTTTACAATTTGGACACGATCAAGTTGTATACCTTCGCGGTCGCGGTAACGTTGAATATAGGCAGACTTTTCATCTTCGGTATCAACTCCTCGCGGATACCTGATGCCTCAACCTTATCCTTCAAAAAGGTGTTTATATATGGTGTGAAAAGGTTGGGTAGCTTCTGAAACCTCCACACCTCATGTATCTTCAGTATTCTATAACCATGGCGCAAGGCTAGGGCCAACTCAGGACTTGTATATACGCCTCTGATCTTACGCTGGTGGGGTATATGGTTACATTCGCCGTTATCCTCTTCCGCGCACTTCACGCACAGGGGAAACATGAGCTTGTCGTCGATAACGACAGGTAAGATCGGCATCCATAAATTGCGTGGGGGAGTACGTCTACGAAAGAGATCCCAAAGTAACGATCATTCAAATTTTTTGAAAATTCATTGATGGATGGTAGGCTAGGCCCCGCCAGTTTCTCAGGAGCGCCCACGGGGTACGGATTGAAAAACATTATAATATACAACGAGTACGTACAATTGGAAAACGGTTTTTATCTGTCTGCATACCATTTCATCGTTTCGGTGAGTGTGACACGGGTCAAATAAATTTAAAAATTTATAAATTCTTTATCATTTGACATATGCATGAGAAATGAGACAGTACATTCCGCAAACATTAGTAAAATATCCCTGCATACGAAATGGGTTCCATACAACTTCGGGAATATGTAACTGAGCGAGAAATTTTACAATAATAGGGTCACTCCAGGGTTGAGTACCGAGTGAATCAAATAGTACAGGCGCTGTCTATTTTTAAAATAGACAGCGATCCAGTGAATCCCTTCATTACCGATGATGTCTGTGTTCACAATAAGACTACCGCATTCTCGCGTACTTGGCAAACTCAATGTTTCATTCTTCGCAAACACGCCGATAAATTTGGAACGTGTGACTCGCTCCATTACTTTCTGAAGTGTATTAGCATCCATTTTAAAAGTCAGTGATAACGCTTCTAAATCTATCTACTTCTATTAGGGCTTGCGATTCGAGATATACTAGTACACTAATAGGAGCGTCTATAGGCTTGGCGAATTCCAGCCGCACTGAGATGTTACCGCTTCTGTGGTGTTAAATGGGTATTTACGCTAGCAGATAAGTCAGGTGTAATGTCAAACGGATAAAGGTTAAATTGATCAATGAATTCTTCCTGCGTTACCCCATTACCAAGCTCATCACAATCACCTGCAATATGGGTCAGATTACTATAGGCTCTGGCACAAAGAGGTAACACAGCGTCTGATGAATAGTCCGTACCCATTGTTCCACCCAAAGCAGTGCCATTAACGTATAGAGTTATATTTTTAAGTCCGAAATTCTCGAATTTAAAGGCACTCTTTTTATATTTTCCATTCACCGAAGCGTGGTCCTGCATGCCGATTAATATCCTTTTAGGAAGATTTCCCAGGGCAATGTTTTCTATCTGCTTCGATGCCAACCCTGCAGGAACCGTATATAGTTTGATCTGCACTCTGTTAATAGGATATTTCACTGTAGCGTTTAGTAAATTTTTCTCAATTTCTAGTTGTTTTGGTGAACTTAATTTCACTCGCCGTACGCGGAGGTATGTGTCCATAATGTGAACCACAACGGACTTTGCACCCTCTTCTTGATTCGCATCCAGATTTAAGCAGATCTCAGGACTCGTGCGGGTGAGCTTTATTTTCATATCCACCCCGTTCACAAGCAACTTCTCCTGGAAAGTGAAATCTGTGTGCAACCGTCCAAAACACTCGTATATTTTCTTTTTAGAATTTTTAAATTTGTCCTTTATACTATTTTCATCTTTAGTTTGATAATATCCCTCCGCACTTAAAAAGGTAGCCTTCGCTTCTTTGGAAAAGTTGAGGACATTTTCCAAATAGGCTCGTAGATGATAGTACCCCGTGCCTGCCGGTATGTTGGTCTGATTTAAATATACGTCACACTGGTTGAATATGGCGTGCAGAAAGTTTGTTTCAGGGTATACAGCATATTTGTCATCGCAGGCCGTTTCATCAGAATGGGCTATACGTAGCTTAGCGTACATGTGCACACAGCTTGGATCAAAAAAGTAAGGACCTGAGCTGGGTATCACGAATTCTATAGGTGCACTCGGTGAACTAATTGTGTTTAAAGGGTTAATTGTAATAAAGTCACTGTGCTCAATAGAAACTTGGGTTGGCGGGAGCTCAAAAAGGACAGCTCCGATTTACAGCATTGTGAACTACATGGGTGGATGAAGCGTGCCATGGCGAAATAGTGACTCCTCTCTCGACAAGTGGTAAACAAACTATGATTCATGAGATCAATATCCTTAGCTTATATCAGTCAAAAAAGTGGTCAACCATAGGTTTCATTCGCTTACAGCATTTCTTTTTTGATAGCCTTTTACGTTTAATACCACGTGACCCCTTCTTCTTCCGGGGAGCCCTCTTCTTCTTCCCGCCACCACGCATTTTTCTCTTTGCATCTTTGATGATTTCGTTCCGTGTACGCTTTAAATGTTTTTTTAGAGCTTCTTTAGGTTTAGCCCCGGCCAATATGTCTTCTGCAGTGTTAAGACCTGATTGTAGCGCTTTCCTTCCAAGGTTTCTGGCACCCCTCTTCAGCAAAGGAACAGCCGTACGTAGTATGGATGAAAAAATGGATCCAAGTCCACTACCGCGCTGGTATCGCATCCCTCGATAGACGGTGAAAGGCTTTCTATCCATTATAACTCAGTGCGTCGAAAGTGTAGCTTCACTGTTAAGCTTCCGTTACCGAATGGGAAGTTTTCGCCCTCAATCGTTCTTATATATATTGTGATATTGGTTATTAAATTAGTTGCGACATTCACATAATGGGGCCTGTCATATGTAATACTCAAACTCCTTCCTCTATGGTTGGGGATGTGAGCAATGCGCAGCAGGCGTGCCTGGGTATCCCCAACAAACTGGTGCTCCACTATATTACTGTAAATATAGCACATGTCTGGGGACCTTTCAGCCAATTTCTCCATCTTCAATTGATACATTAATCTGGACAAGTTATACTGTGTCTCGTGAAATGTGTCTCTTTGGAAGGCTGCGCTATATCGGCCGTTGGTTAGAATTTTGAATTTTCTATGTTCTTTAAGACGTCTGTTAGTCTTTGATTTTAGGATTAGTGTATGTGCAGGGTTGTTTACGATTTCATATACTAAATCATTCGTAAGGTTTGAGTTTCTTAAACTCACGTTTAAGCCTCTCACAACATCCTCGGCCGAACCATATTGACCCGGCCCTAGTCTTACTTCTGTACTGTAATACCGTGTAATCTTAGTCCGAGCGATGCGCATAGTTTCATCCATAGTTACCCCAGCTTTTTCACACTCGTCAATGTCTCTAAGAATCGTAAAAACGGTTTCTTTATGTTCAATATTTAAAAAGACGGTGTCCAGCTGAATTTCGCATATCCCCACCTCATACGAATCACGACCCAATTCAATGTGCCCATGGAGTTCTGTTACAAAGTTGGCTAGCGTGTTGTTAGGGTGTACAGACAGGGACGAGGACGGGAGTGTGACGTAGAAATGGTTAGGAGCCATGTTGCATACTATTTAAGCTTCATTATTGCATCAGCTTTTATATAGGTGTTGAAGCTTTCTGGGTACCCTAGCCATTTCACCAGGTACATTTTTCTCCTTCCTGAACCTTTGCTTCCTAAAATTTTCTCAATTTTAAACGTTTTTTTCTAAATTAAACGCAACTTTCTGCAATTCCTCGCGGTAAAAGCCTCCTGAGATTTCTTCCCCATTCAAATCTTCAATGTAATACATCATTATCACACCTTTAGGTCTCACAGCCCTAACTTTAAAATCTCGCGTGTCCATCCTTGCTCAAAACCCTTTGCGAATTTATTCCCCGAACGCGACAGCCTTACATAATCATTGATTTTGAAGCGCACAGAGTGTGGTGGTGGTGGTGGTGGTGGTGGTGATCCATCTCTTCTCGGGAGCGTACCTCTTTCTAAAACTTCGTTAGGTGTTGCCCCAATCGTGCGATGGTGTGAGCGGTTGTAGGATGATGCCAATGATTCCAGAATGTCTAGAAATCTGTATGTGTTTTTATGTGTAAAATAACGGTGCATGCGTTCCTTATGGTGCGCTGAACCTTTCAGCTAAAGAAGCCTTATGTATAGAATTGGTTGTGTAATAGCTGATATTAAACTCTGTCAACATATTCTGAAAAGCACGGCCTATAAACTCCTTCCCCATATCCGTACAAAAATAGCCAGGAACCCTGTTTTCTTTTAACATTAGCGTTTTGGTGGCTTTAGCAACTGTTTCAGGTGATTTATTTTTCAGAGGAACTAGCCACAGATATCTAGAGAACACGTCTATTATGAATAGAATGTAGCGGTAACCATCGTTATACACAGAATATCTTTGCATGTCTGTTAAATCTGCTTGCCAAATAGAATCAATCGAGGAAGCCGTTGTCTTGGCTGTTTTAAACCTTTTTCTCACAGGCTTATGAAGCGTATAAGCGTCCTGCTCCCTCAAATCTTTCAACATCTTTTTTTCCTACTCCGTAAACACTTCTGTACAGTCTATCTACGCCGCCGTAAGAGGATGGGGTAGAAATGTCATAATAACGTTTAGTTAATACGTTAGCCATTTGCGTATTTTAGAGGCACGTGGGTAGGGTTGGTTTAACCTCTCTTGCTCCTCTTCAAAGGTGTTACCGCCGGGGGTGACGGCGCCTTCAATTGTGTCACAGGCGTTGCATGTTCCAAGTCTTTTAACCTGTTCAGATTTCCTATCAACGTTTTAGGGACATTTATTTGTTGTAGTCTTGCTTTAATATGCTTCCATCCTGATGGTGATGGCCTATCCCACTTTCTCACCAGATCATGGACAATGTCTACGATATTCGATCCCTGTACCTTTGATCCTTCCACAATGATCTCCCCTGTATCGGTCCATTGTATGGCGGGATCCTCATTCAATAGATTATAAAGACTTAAGCCTTTACTCCTCAATGTAAGTGGGAGGGTTTTTTAATACATGTTCGATATGTTGTGTGGCTAATCTTTTTGGCTGGTCAGCTGTGTCGTCGGGTACAGGTCCTATGTCGCCATCGTCCCCCGTGCTGTGCCTAATAACCACAGGAATCTCTGTAGGGCTCTTATAATTTTCGTACTCGTGAAGAAATTTCTGCAGAGCTTCTTGGTATAAGATTCTTTTCTCATCAGGTGTTTTTTCACTGTTTAATAGGGCTAACAATTCGCTTTCCATTCTTTTAAGTCTGCTTTTACGGGGATCTAGATCCGTGTCTCTTTGCAGTGAGGCGTACACCTCGTGGGGAATCACTACCACTTTCTTCATTATATTAATCTAGTCAGTAAAGGACCCAAAACTGAAAATAAGATGGGGAGAAATGACCCTCCTGTTTGTACAATAATTCGCTTTTTCTTCGCTACAGTTTGGCTTTTACGAGCGAGTGCACGTATTATGTTCTTGTAGGGCGTAGGCGAGCCTTCTGATGGGTTTTCATTGATACATTGCAATTTATAACGTTAAGACAGATTTCACAGATGCATTTTAAAAAGTCGGCATCGATATTTTTAATAAACATCTGCTGCATTGCCCGGGGCAGTCGATGATAGATTTTTATTAATTCACGGTATTTCTTTAGTCTCTTTGTCATTCTGGAATATACACCGTTTCAGGCTCGTTTGGAAATATATTCGTTCGCAGAAGCACTCTAAACGTGTTTCGCGGATGAAGGTCGCAAAGCAAATATCCGTAACGCGTGCTTGTAGCTTCTTTATAAACTTCCAAAAACTCCTTACGCTGATTCGGGAACATTTGATTGGCTAATACCCCAATTTGTGATACATCTCTACGTTGCGCGAATAAGACTAGATATTGCGTATTTAACGACACATCGCGCATGTATCTATTTTTGAAAAATAGATTCTGATTGTGAAGAACACGCTTATGTTAAGATGGTGGGAGAATACTGTAAATGTCTCGGCAAACGTTTTATCCATCTCCAACATGAGATCGTCAATTACAATGATTGTATGTTCATTTCCCTTTAACGAATTAACGTCATATACGCCTTTGTGGAACAAAATATCATCTTGGTACTCGTTGAACACTGATTGATACGTCGAATAGCACCATATAACTTTATGCACAAATTTCGAGAACATTCCCCCTTTTCTTTAATGATTTTAAGCATAAACACAGTTTAACACATCCTGTAGGTCCAGATATAATACATGTGGATGGGCTCGTGAATCTGAATTTTTCTACAGAGTACATTTCTAACACGTCACACTCCTAAGTGAGTCATTTACAAAATATTACAAATTTTGAGTGCTGATCCTTATATTTCTTCTCCCACAGAACCGTGAATGACGATGAGGTAGAGCAGCCCATCATTACGGATGACCTCGACGACAGTGTAGTTGTGATTCTCCCCTGAACCCTCACCAGCGATACCGGTAACACGTCCAAAGCGGAGGTATGAGATACCCACGTCAGGTGTAAAGCGACCGAAATACGCGTCTGTTGCAGCGGTAATAGATCCCCAACCCTCAACCTCTTACGCAACAACACCCCCAGCAGCACCTAATATATCCCCTTATTCATCCGCCGCCCCCCGTTCTGTTAAGTCTACAATAATAGAGCCCCAACCATCAACCTCCTACGCAACAGGGCCCCATCAGCAGCACCTAATATATCCACTAATTCATCCGCCCCCCGTTCTGTTGAGGATGGTATAACGCTGGAATTGGTGCGATCCGCAGCCCCCACCCCAGCCTTGACTAGAAATCGGTATAGAGTCAGGGTAGACCCTAGAGTCATGTATAGCAGTGGAATTGAGCGCGGACTACGCCGGGTTGTAGAGCGTATTATAGAGTTTGCTCTTCAGAATCGTGACGAGCGTGAAGTCAGGACGAGTCTGTCCTTTGGATTCGGGTCAGATGACGGTGATGTAGACGATTATTGGGTGATAGTGCCATTTAGACGTTTGGCGGCTGAAGATGTAGAATATATATTAGGGCGTATAATGCAATCCGCCCAAAGTAGTATAGCCTTCAATATGGACAACTTCACGGTAAATATTGACCATGTATACCGTGTTGCGGGTCATAGTGCCATACCGTATACTCTTAACTTCAATTCTCAAGCTATTTATAGACGGCATATAAACGTCGATCGTGGTTGCGGCTTTATAGCAGTACTCTTAGTACGTATGTTTACTGTACAAAATACACGAACTCAAAAAATTTGGTTGCCTACAGTCGTGGAGCATGCCCATAAACTAGCTGAAGACTGTGAACTTGAATTTGACTGTAATATGGGTCCTGAAGAGCTGAGAAGGGTAGAACAGGAAATGAATGTCCGCATAGTTGTGTTTGGGTTGGATGATCGTCGTGGGAGTAAGAATGGCGGGTCGTGAGTTACCCTCGGTATAGGTCCTATGTCCTTATCGGGGAACGACCGGTTTCTCCCCCTCAGCATAGGTTTCCAAGGAATTTTCGAAGAGGTCCGGGGCTCAGGAGATCCCCCATCCCCTACGATGTTGGGAGGTGTTATTTCAAGTCACGTGATTGACCCAGTGCACTGCGTCGATTAGCTGATCATTCCATTTCTAGGGCTAGGAGTCGAGTCGACGGGGAATCTTCTCCTCCCATGCCATAAGCCTAATGATAGGCTGTACTGGGTTCCCGGAGTCAAGGGGACCCGATAGGTCGTCTTTCGGGGGTACGACAACACGTGAAAACCGTACCTTGCACCACGTCGGTTAGCCTATGATTCCGTGTATTTGTAAGGCACGGATGAGGGGGAAATCTCAAATTAAAACTTCTCCCCCACAGCCATAGGCCTAATGGATAGGCCTCGTATTGGGTTCCCGGAGTCAAGGGATCGCCGATGAGTCTAAGCGTGTACCGGGAACAACCTGGAGAATTTTGCGAATGGAGCTAGAGGCCGCGCAAAGTAGCCTCTGTAGCCGTTCAGCTAATTCTCGGTCCACGTCTCACGGGTACCTATCGAAGTTTGATCGTGGCTGAAAGGACCTATGAAATGGTAGATAGATTTCTTTTTGGTCAGGTGATTGACGACTGCACTGCGGCGATTAGCCGATGATTCCATTTATAGGGCTAGGAGTCGGGGGAATCTTCTTCCCCCAGGGCCATAAGCCTATGGATAGGCTGTATTGGGTTCCCGGAGTCAAGGGGACCCGATAAGTCTTTCGGGCGGTACGACAACACGCGAAAACCGTACCTTGCACCACGTCGGTTAGCCTATGATTCCATGAATTTGTAAGGCTAGGAGGAAGCGGGGGGACATCTTATCTAATCTTCTCCCCAGAGCCATAGGCCTAATGGATAGGCCTCGTATTGGGTTCCGGGAGTAATGGGATCGCCGATGAGTCTAAGCGTGTACCGGGAAAACCTGGAGAATTTTGAGAATGGAGCTAGAAGCCGCGCATCGTAGCCTCTGTAGCCGTTCAATTAATTCTCGGTCCACGTCCCCCGGGTACCTATCGAAGTTTGACCGTGGCCGAAAGCACCTATGAAAAGGTAGGGCCGGGGTGATCCTAGCCCGGCAGCAGACCCTCTATAAACCCCTCGTTGACTTATAAGTAGCGCGTCATAGGGCCTATGTCTTGGGCCAAAATTTCCATCAATCGCGCGCCCAATGCCTCGGCTCGTCGGAGCAACTGTCTCCCCGGTGCCTATGGCGACCCATAGGGCTAGCGATCAGCAATAAGTAGAAGATGGAAGGTCGCAGATTGGGCTCTAAAGGCGCCCAAATCTTGTGAGTTTCAACAGGGAGGTAACATCATGCTAAGGGGTGAGAACGTGAGTTTTAGTCCCTACCCTCTCACGGAATCTACCGGTTGAATTAATTCCCGTAGCAATGTGATGTAGGATGCTGCCTAATCGAAATTCTCACAACTTACCCAATGGGTGTTGTAGACCATGTCGTAGGACTGTGTATGTTTTTAAAAGCTGTGTGAGAGATCGTACAAGGCCCCTACTTATTTTAGGATTGTCAGGGACAACGTATCTCCCCATCCGTAATATAAGGTGGCTTTACGCGAGTTATGACAAAAGTCGAAAATATGGGAGACATCATGATTTGTGTAAGGGGTGCCTCGAGTTTGCGGATGATATAGTGAGACATTGTAAAGAATGTCACATGGTATGTGAGCAGTGTAAAAGCACCAAATGTGAAAGCCGTGTAGTTGAAGCTGAGAAGAGAGACTGTGATGTGTGTAGACGCACATTTTTCAATAATAGCTGTTGATTTCCATAAATCAATTGGCACGTGCAGGAAAATGAGAATCTGTGAATGTGGTATGTTTCACACAATGGATAATTGGGGAAAATTTAAGCACAAGTGTGACGTAATTCACTGTCCTACATGCCAGGAGGAATATAAGGCGGATGGAGTAAAGCATGTATGTTATATGAAAGATGCTAAGCCTAAAAATAACCCTGTATAACTGTATACTACGATATAGAAACATATACGAACGCTGAAACCAAAGAGGTAATTCCACATTTACTTGTGAGCCAGACTATCTGTGATGAGTGTATGGATATCGAATGTGACGAGTGCCCCAAATGTGGTAAACGGACAAACGTATTTAAAACGAATGTCAGCGATAGTCCTGTGAAACTATTTGTGTCCTATATTGTCAAGTTAGCCGACAAGTTCAAAAAAATGACTGTGTATATTCTCGCCCATAATGGGGCAAAGTTTGACACGCAGTTCCTTTATAAGGAGTTGCTTGAACACGAATCCTCTGAGATATTTACAGGTGATCCATTGAAAAGAGGCAACAAATTAATACAGATGCAGATAAGAGGCAATGTACAATTTAAAGATACTTTATTATTCACATCTTGTAAATTAGCAAAGCTACCCAAGGTGATGGGAGTAGCAGCTGAAGTTTCCAAAGGTTAATTCCCATACACTTTCCTCACCAGCGAGACTTTAAACTACGTAGGCCCACCACCCCCCAAACATTATTTTGACTGCATGGATGAACGTGAAGACTTTGATCGATACTACGACAGTTTTAATGAAAGTAACCCTTATAATATAGCTGATGAATGTGAGCGTTATTGCGTGAATGATGTGCGCGTGCTTAGAGTATGTTTCCAGGCCTTTAGAAGGATGTACATAGCCCGTTTCAAATGCGATCCACTGCAAGTCGCAACCACCATCGCATCATTATGTTTTACGGTGTTCAAGAATAACTTCATGCCGAAAGACACCTTAGCCATTATTCACCGAAACAATCCCCGCAGTTACGGGCACAAGGCTATTTACTGGCTCATACACCTACAGCAACAGACAGGTGTATACATAAAGCACGCCCGCAACACGGGTGAAGTACCCATTAAGATTAATGGACGTGTTTTTTGGGTTGATGGGTTAAGTGAAAACCGTGTCACTGGTGTGAAGACTGTGTACTCCTTTAACGGTTGCTGGTTGCATGGATGCCCCCGTCCTGAGTGCGGAGTCACCGGAGATATCAACGGTAGGTCTCCTGCCGACTGTCTTGCATCGACCCGCACCCGCGATCAACTTATAGGATCACAGTTCACTCACAAAGTCTTGTGGGAGCATGAATATGATGCACGGATGGAGACAGACGAGGTGTACCGTGAGGAAATAAAAGTGATCAAGCGTTCAATGGTGCTGGATCCTCTCAAATGTGGTGATAGCTTGTTTGGAGGACGTACAAATCCTTTCAGACTATACTTCCCACCTACGGAGGCGTGAAGCTCCATTACTACGATTTCTGTTCTTTATACCCATACGTGATGAAGAGCAATCCGTACCCCGTGGGCGCTCCTGAGAAACTGGTGGGGCCTAGCCTACCATCCATCAATGAATTTTCAAAAAATTTGAATGATCGTTACTTTGGGATCTCTTTCGTAGACGTACTCCCCCCACGCAATTATGGATGCCGATCTTACCTGTCGTTATCGACGACAAGCTCATGTTTCCCCTGTGCGTGAAGTGCGCGGAAGAGGATAACGGCGAATGTAACCATATACCCCACCAGCGTAAGATCAGAGGCGTATATACAAGTCCTGAGTTGGCCCTAGCCGTGCGCCATGGTTATAGAATACTGAAGATACATGAGGTGTGGAGGTTTCAGAAGCTACCCAACCTTTTCACACCATATAAAACACCTTTTGAAGGATAAGGTTGAGGCATCAGGGTATCCGCGAGGAGTTGATACCGAAGATGAAAAGTCTGCCTATATTCAACGTTACCGCGACCGCGAAGGTATACAACTTGATCGTGTCCAAATTGTAAAGAATCCTGGCAAGCGCTTTAGTGCAAAGTTGTGTCTAAACAGTCTATGGGGAAAATTGCGCAGAATACCGGCAGAGGGAGCATTCATTTGGCACAAAGTTTATAGCGATGTCTGGGATTATGCCAATGCCCCCGATAAAGAGGTCATGGAGATCGTAAATGTAGGTAATACTTACGTAATAAAGTACAACAACACTGAATTTGCCACAGATACACCTCAAGGGTTACAAACATACCTGTGGCCAGCTTCACAACAGCCTACGCCCGTATAAAACTTTGGGGTCTATTGCATTCTCTTGGGCGGAGAGTATTGTATGCCGATACAGATAGCGTGATATTCACAGAGAGGGAGGGTGAATACATGCCCACTATTGGGGAGTTCCTCGGCGAGCTCACTGATGAGATCAAGGATGAGTATGGGGACAACGCATATGCCGACTCTTTTGCCTCAACAGGACCTAAGACTTATGGGGTACGGGTCAGGGTGGGGGATGAAATGAAATATATCGTGAAGGCAAAGGGTATTACGCTCAACCATGCGAATCGGGAGGTTGTTAACTTTGAGTCGTTGAAGGATCTAGTATGTTTGGATGAACAACCTCACCAACTAATTGTAGGCACCCACAATTTTCGGGCGCAGAAGCTGGGGGGCGTGAAGGAACTTAGGGGTACGATGGTTTGCCGTAACACCTATAGGAAACGTTACCAGTTACCTGGTACCTATGATACCGTACCCTTTGGCTACCAATGATGCTTCTAACTCACACGTCTTGTATATAATCGTATCTATTTGTAAATATATATATATATATATATATATAACTTGAATATCTCGTTTATTAAATCGTATTTGTAAATATATATAACTTGAATATCTCGTTTATTAAATAAATCATGTTTCAAATAGAATTTCACTTTCTCCTTTGTGTGTGTGTGTGTGTAGGTGAAAGTTCTAAGCTCCGCCCACTGTAAGACCGTGAGTCATGCTACTATCTGGAATCCCTGCGTGGTCAGTCGACCGCAGTAAGCCGAGAGATCAGACGTGTATTCAGATCAGACGTGTATTCAAATGGCTACCTTTAATATTGCTTGTACAACGTTTACGAAATGGTATTCAGTAAAGTGCCAGGATGTGGTGGATACCGAAAAACTTCCTATTCATCCCTCCTTTGCCTCTTTTAAAAACACATTGGATTGTGCGAAGTTCCAAGATGTACAAATACTCTACGGATGTTCTGGTGAGACCGTTGAAGGCTTTCGTTGCACAGACGATGTGCTGAAGTATACTGCAGAGCTAAACTTTATAAAGTCTCACATACACCGTGAAGTAAAAGAAACAACGCGTGCAGAAGAGAAGCAGCAGGTATGGATAATGAGTCTTGCTGATGGGTGGTGTGACAAGCGGTATTACGTCATGCTACACCATGTCGATTACTCATACCTACGACTGGAAATGTGAATCTCGTGATCATGGACAATCTTAAGTATTTTTATCACTATTAACGTATATCATGATGAGGTTCGTAGTGAGGTTGTGGCTAGTGCCCTGCGTGAATTTTAACAGAGTTTAGAGACGAGTATCGTTTGATGGGCAGAAAGGAAAAATATGAACATATGTTCCTCTCAAATAGTGCGCCTGAGTGTGGAGATGTTTAGTAAAATGTTCCTAGTTCTTATCCAAAATGTCTGGTGCGTAGGCTGATAGTGATATTCTTGTACCGGTACAACAATTCGACTCGCTGAACAAGCCCATTCACGTATCATCGAGTCAGCCGCCCGTCGAACCATTCTTGCCTGTGCCTCACACGGCTCATAGTTATCTCAGAGCTTGAGCCGAGTGGACGTGCGCTCTTCGAATACGATGGAACTTCCTTTGAGCAGCATTCTCAACGCCTCGTACGATGTGTCCGTGACGAAATCGTTGCGCGTGTTCAGGCGTAATTCCGGTACCATTAGCTATGTACTGGAAACGGAATGTAGACTGACAAACAAACGGGTTTATTTAAGTATCGAGATGAATAGAATCTTTGTGATAGTTGAGAAGTGGAGTGAAGATCGTTATAAAATACCTGCTAACGTAGGTACAAGAAGAGAGCAGATTAGTGACGCACCCTCATACGCCGTTGTATGTACGTTGTGTATAAATAACGATCGGCCGTGCATTGATATACGGTTGATGTGGAAGAATGCTTCTGATAATAACGCTCTTATTCCTACGCGAAACCGTTTCATCCTCGACAGAATGTTTGAAATCGTCGGATTCCGTAAACTGAAACCTATATTAGACGCGCGTGTTACGGATATGCTTTATTTTGATACAGTACTTGAATACGCATACACTGCTCTGCTCGATGGGTTTACCGAGTGTAGGACTGGTGAGAATGGTCTAGTGCTGGATGTTTATTTAAAAAGTTTAGACTCTCTGAAATACCATGAACTTTGGTACAAAGCAATTGATCGGTACAAGGGCTGAGCTCACCTACACCGTTCACCCTGAAGAACTATTTCTTTATATAACGCGCAGTTGTCGTAACGATTTAGAAGATTATTTCAATTGCCGCTATGTTGAGTGAGTTCACGATTGAAAAGCTCGAGTCGGTAGAAATAAACCCTCGATTGGAAAAGCGTTCTTATAAACTTATGTTTAATAATGTAGCTAACGATGAACTCTTTGTGCGTGCTTTTGATTGTATTCTAGACGTGTTTAAAGATGACTTACCAACCGGTTGTAAAGTGGGAACAAAAATAGTACTGAACGATATGAAAGCCCTTCATATCGAATACAGGTTTCCCTATACTTTAAGCGGTGAAATATTATTAAGCCGCATATACTGCGTAATGCAGAGCAATAATGATGTAATTGTAAACTCGATTAAGACAGAGTTTAGTATTTTGAAAAAAAAGTGAATTGTATATATATTTTGCTTGACATTTCCCCGATTATACGCATATTTCTATTGATTTGTGTTTATATTATATATATATATATATATATATATATATATTTGCTTGATATTTCCTGTACTGTTATGTACATATTTCTATTGAAGTGTATATTTATTTGAAATGTATATTTTATTTTATATATCACCATAATTGTGTGTGTGTGTATATTTCTCCTGTACTGTTATGTACATATTTCTATTGAAGTGTATATTTATTTGAAATGTATATTTATTTTATATATATATCCATAATTGTGTGTATATATTTCTGTTATACGCATATTCCTCAAATGTATATTTATTTTCTATATATTTATAATAAAAAGAATGATGCAATGTTGTTTATTGTTATGCCTTCTACTACCGGTATTCGAAATATAATAATGTATACAACGGTATTGCGGTATCTGGCAATATTTAAGCCTTCTAAACTGGCTGATTAGGAGTCTATAATAGTGTATACAATGGTATCTGGCAACTCTGTCTTCGGAATACATGGCGCTATCTGGCAACTCATTTACAGCCAACTGGCTGATTAGGCGTATATAATAATAATGTATACAATAATACTGCTAAAAGAGGTTATTGGCAGCCAATTACAGCCAATGGCTGATTAGGAGTCTATAATAATGTATACAATGGTATCGCGGTATCTGGCAACTCAAGCCATTACGCCAACTGGCTGATTAGGAGCCTATAAAACAACGCCAACTCGGCTGAAGTCTTAATGTGCACTTGGCTCCTGCCAGGTGAACACCTCTCCTTTCTCTCCTCCTCCTCCTTTCTCTTGGGGGATAACGCCGCCTCCAAGTTTCCCCCACCCCCTTTGCAACAACCCCATTTGCAACAACCCCCCTTTGCAACAACCCCCACCCCTTTGCAACATTACATAACCTGCAACATTCTTGCACTCTCCCCTTTTGCGGCTATACTACTTATATATATATATATATATATATATATATATATTATAATATATATATATTATATAATATATATATTATATATATATATATATACCGGGGTTTCAAAAGTCCCTCACTAATTTGATTTTCAATTTTCTTTGCAGCTAATCGACCAACGACGTTCATCTTGTGGTAAACTCTTACTCAGTAGTTGAGAATTTTTTTGAGTCTACATTTGAAGTTTTGCTCCGTTTTCTTCTGCTCTAGAGCAGAGGTGTAAAATCGCTGCATGGCAGGAGGTTTTTCAATCTGTGGTCGAAGTGCAGCGACGATTCCGGGCAGTCTACGGACAGCATTATGCACCGGATAGGAACACCATCGTCACTACCCACCGGAAGTTTATGGAGACCGGATCCGTTAAGGACAAACCACGATCAGGAAGACCTCGAAGTGGGCGGAGTGAGGAGAATGTCGAAACTGTCCGTGAGGCGTTTACTCAGAGTCAAGGAAAGTCCATTCGGCGAGCTGCTGCGGAACTGAACATCAGCGCGACATCTATCTAACGGATTTTGCGGCGTGGTCTCAAGCTGTATCCGTACAAGATCCAGGTGGTTCAGAAGCTGGAACCTCAAGACTACGATTGCCGGGTGGAGATGTGTGAGACACTGCTGCATCACTACGAAAGAGACCCATCGATCCTGGAACACATGTGGTTCAGCGACGAAGCTCTCTTCCACCTTTCTGGTCGCGTCAATCGGCACAACACCCGCATTGGGGAACTCGCAATCCTGCGGAGATCCGTGAACATGAAAGGGACACGCCAAATTGGTCGTCTGGTGTGCCATCTCCTCAGCTGGGCTGATTGGTCCGTTCTTCTTCCGGGATCAAGATGGAAATTCCGTGAACGTCAACGGAGACAATTACCTTCGTATGCTTCAGGAGTTCTGCATCCCCCAACTGTCAGCTGTAGCTGACATGCAAGAAGTCATTTTCCAGCAAGACGGTGCCCCTGCTCATTACTCGCGTGAGGTTCGCTCATTTCTGAATAAGCAGTTCCCGGATCGGTGGATTGGTCGCCGTGGTCCCATCGAATGGGCTGCTCGCTCGCCAGATCTTACCCCATGCGACTTCTTTTTGTGGGGCTACATTAAGAGCAAAGTGTACGCCACCAAGCCGCGAGTCCTCCCACACTAGAAGAACGGATCAGGAATGCGTGTGCTTCTGTTACTCCCGAAATGTTGTCCAATGTCGGCCAAGAATGCGTAAAACGGTGGCTCGCTTGTTTCGAAAAAGACGGTGCCCACGTTGAGGTGTACCAGTGACTTCCAGTAGACTTATGAAGCCAAGTTTGATGCCACCAAAATTCTCATGAATCGTAGACTCAGCAACCAAATTGTCATTTGGTTCCTCTTGTAATTGCTATTTTAATAAAATTTTAAAAATAATGAGGGACTTTTGAAACACCCTGTATATATATATATATATATATATATATATATATATATATATATATATATATATAACTTACTTCATCACTACAAAGGTTATGGGACGGAGGGAACCTACAGCTTTTATGGGTTTTGAACAATCTTACAGCCTGCATCTTCTGAATGCAGAGGACGCTCATCCCTGCAGCTACTGAATAGATCCAACGTCGCTTAACTTTATTGATGTAACAAGAAGCGACGTAGCCACGTAGTCACAACGAAGCTCTCTGCTGATTTGCTGCTAAAGGTACACACACGGAATGGCTCTTTCTCCCCGTCTTCTGCATAGATATTTCTCAATTTTCAGTTTGGTTGTGGTTGCGATTAGTGTGGTTGCATTACTGTTGTTACAACCGTCCGTATTACGAGACAAAAATGCAATTAAGGAAAGTAGAATGGTTTTATTACGTGAGGAGATTGTAAAAGATTTGTAAGTGGATTCTAATTAGTTTTCATTGTCATTCTCTTGTGCTTCATTCGCTAAAATCTTCCTCTCGTGGCTGATGCTTGAATTGCATCGTTATGCCACCAATGGTAGATTATTCACAAACCTCGAAACTTCGA
>JAJOZX010012166.1:27500-115881 GCA_023014485.1 Bathynomus jamesi
AAACTCCTCCCACCAATATGCCACGAACAATGGTGCTAATTCGTTTACCCAGAGTGACATACCCAACTGCTGGACTCCAAGTGGTCATCTCTCCTCTCTACACCTGTTTCCACACGGTGCTGCCGTGGTGGAAAGCACTAGTGAACAACAGCAATGATAACTTGAAACTCTTCGAACTCCTCAAGAGCTTCTTAATCGAGAAGCTCCATGGGATTACGCGGACCCTCACGGAGTAAGTTTGATCCCTCAGCCAGTAAGTTGAACTCCTGCAGAAATAATCCGCTGAGCATAAGGAGAGTTGAAACCCTCCAGAAAAAAAAAAGAGGAACTGGAAGAGAGAATAGAATAACTCCAACAGGCCCAGTATAAGAATGTTATGTTAATTAGTGGGCCAGAGAGACATGCTGAAAGCGGAAATGAAGACCTGAAGCATAAAATAATCGAGGTTTTGCGAAGAAATCTTCGAATAAATGTTAAACCAACAGACATCATAGAAGCATCTAGACTCGGTTGACCCAAGGAGAATAACGCCACACGACCTCTCGGGATTGTGATTCCGAATGAAAACGTGAAAAGGGAATTCGTAGGCGCGTTCATCCGGGTGAGACCAAGAATTTCCGTTAACGAGTATCTGACCAGCTATAAGAGAAACCTCTTCAAAAGGATAAGAGATTTTAGGAAGGACTTCCTAGGTGAGATCTTGAAATGCTTCGCTCGCAACGGGACAATATATATAAAGAGATCACTGATCGGTGTAAAAGTTTCAATAAAATCTGATAATGACTTTAATAATTTGTTAATGCAAGTGAATTTTGATCCATATAACTTCATAGCACCCGTCCCAGTTAATTCGAACGCTCACCCACAGTGCCACACCAATAGATCTCTCAATGATAATAATGAAAGAAGGGGGGGGGGGTAATTTACATGCATAAATCCATCCCATACACACAAATCACTGATCTTACATTAATGTAAATATAACCCTGGGAAATATTAATTTAAATATAATTGGTATCTACCGGACTCCAAATAGAGGTTTTATCCATTTCTTGGAGCATATTAACTTTATTTTAAATCATAATAATATAAAACAGTATAAAGCAATCTTCCTGGGCAACTTCAATTCTGATTTCTTAAAATGTAATAAAGACAGGTACCCTAAAAAAAACTCTGAGCAGAATGGCAACATATAGCTTCTGCCCAGCCATTACGCGAGCTACGCGTGTTACGACTCCTATAGTGCACTTAACCTTAATAGACCATATATGGTGTAAAGGTCATCTGAACCATACAGCCGGCATACTTCCGCTGGGGATCTCTGAACATTTCGGCTGTCTTAGCGTTAAACGAGGGTCATAGAATCCCGGAGACAGATCACGTAAAAATAAGTCAGAAAATGTGAAAATAAAAACCCACTCTAATAGACAGAGTTTATTTCCACGACAGTTTCGACGCCCACTAGCATCCTCCTCGGGTGGATACAGAAACACGAATGAACCAAAACAAGAGGGAAAAACAGTCCAGGGACCGACCGTTAAGAAATTCGCACCTAGGTTAGATCCCATTCTCCCGACACCGGAAGGGCATTTTCATTAAGTACATTCGCGCAAATTTAAAACTATCTTCCTGTTCTAAACATACAGATTCTATTATATTTTTCTTACATAATTATTGAATTTATTATTAATTTTATTACATTTAATATTGCATAATTATTTATTACAGAAATTATAAATTTATTATTACATTGGTTATTACATTATTGTTTATTATACAGAACTTATAAACAGAAAAACGAATGAAAAAAGCCGATTAGGAAACAATCAGAGAAATTCGCACCTAGGTTAGATACCGTTCTCCCGACACTGGAAGGGCATTTTATTACAGGGTCCGCTTATAAGTACATTCCCACAAATTAAAACTATCTTCTTGTTCTATACATACAGATTCTAATATTTTGACATAATTACTGCATTTATTATTACATTTACATTTTTTTAACATTTATTATTATTACCTTTACCCTAATTATTAAATTTATAATATTACCTTTATTACTACATCTGTTGCATTTATATTTATTTCCACATTTATTACTTCCATTACATTTACTAAAGGCGAGTAAGGAAACATTCCAATCCAGAGACATTTAAGAAATTCACACTTAGGTTCGAACACGTTCCCACGACTCCGTAAGGGATTTTTTTGACCAAGAATCTCATTAAAGGGTCTAACTTATAAGTACCTTCGCACAAATTAAAATTATCTACTTTTTCTATACACACAGATTCTATTATTTTTCTTTTGACATAATTATTACATTTATAAAGTACCTTACTTGATTCCCAATCTATAGCATGATTATTTTGGCTGGCGTGATAAAAAATGGCATTATTAGTATTACAACTTCTGAAGGCATATTTGTGTTCTTTAATACGGGTTTCAATATTTCTTCCAGTTTCTCCCACGTATACTAAATCACAACTTTTACAGGGAATGCTGTAGACACAGGCTTGTTCCTCTTTTGCCACGTTATTCCTAACCAATTTACTTTTCACGGTAGACGAATATTTGAACGCCAAAGCAAACTTAAAATCTTTCGTCAACGGTTTTACTCTTTCTAAGCCGGCAATGTAAGGCAAACTCACATATTGTTTTTGGTTAACTGAAGGTTCCCGAGGGGCATAAAAAGATTTTCTGGCTTTAAAATACGCCTTTCTGATAAACCACTCGGGATATTGTAAATCCTTAAAAATGTTCCAAATCTTTGAATTTTCCGGGTCCAGCAAATGTGGGCTACAAATCCTGAGTGCTCTTAGAAACATGGAAGAAATAATTGAGCTTTTAACCCCTTCATCATGATATGAAAAATAATGAATGTACGAATTACAATGAGTAGGTTTTCTATAAACCGTGAAATTGGGCTTTCCGCTTTCGTTAATGACCAAAACATCTAGAAAAGATAATTGTTTGTCGTTCTCCCATTCATATTTAAATTTAATAGAGGGAACAAGATTATTTAATGACTGAAAGAAAGTGTCAAAGTTGTTCCAGTGGTCAGGCCAAAATGAGAAAATATCATCTACATAACGAAACCAAATTAGATTCCTGGGACATATTGTGGCTGTGAAGACCAAGAAGCTGCAACTCAAGTTCCTGCAAGAGTGTTTAGTGGAGCAAGTGTGCCCGAAGTCCTTGATACCGTTTACCTTCAGGAAGGACCATACACCGTTTCCGAATTTTGCCATGGAAATTTTGAAGGAACGTATTCCGTGTGTTAAAAGAGAAATTGACCATACGTATTTCAAACTAAGAAATTGTCTACGCGTCCTTAAATCGCATGTGTCGTGTGAACTACTTGTGGCGCTGTTTGAAACTGCAGATTATAAATGCGACGTGGAGACTAGACGCACTGAACAACGACTTAACAGAAAGCTATCCTATTTGTGTGATGAATGTGCTTGGTCAAAGTGTGCGGTGGAAGGTTTCGTTTTAAATTTATCGACATATGTCTTATCCAAATCCGAAAAGGAAGTTCTTAATTTAGGGCTGTCGTTTGCCCTTAAACCCGATAAAAATATTGTTTTAGATTTTGTGTCTTCCGTAGTTAATTCCAGGGTGGATATTCCGTGTTTAAATGGTTTGATTCTGAGCAAGTTTCTGGAACATTTCAACTCATTGGACTCTATTCCCAAAAGATTCCGGTTAGCTTTAGACAAGCTCAGGAAGAATGAAGCAATATTTGTCACTAAAGCGGACAAAAGTAACACTGTGGTTATTTTGGACAAGTGTGATTATAAACAAAAAATGGAAGCGTTACTTAGTGATGAATTCACCTACGCCAAAGTGAGATCGTCCCCCCTAAAGCGTCTTTCTGCCGAATTCAACAAGACCATCAGGAACTTATTAAAAGATGTCCCGGCGATTGATCCTAAAAGATTTCTACAAATTAAACCCAAACTCCCCCACATTTACGGCCTACCCAAAACCCATAAGATTAATATACCACTCCGTCCCATTATTTCACACAGGGGTTCCTTTAGTTACAGGTTATCTAAATTTCTTGCAGATAAATTATCCCCATTAGTTGGTAAATTTTCAGGCTCGCACATCACTAATTCCTGTGACTTTATTAACAAAGTTATGTCCTTAGATTTAAAACGGGGAAGAATGATCAGTTTTGACGTTGAGTCCTTGTTTACGAAAGTTCCCATTGATGATGTACTTAGTTTTTTAGATAGAAAATTGCCAACATGTAACGTAGAACTAGGCATGCCCACATCTGTATTTTTAGAACTGATAAAACTCTGTGTCACCAATAATGCCTTCTCCTTCGGTGAAGAATTTTATTTGCAACGTTTTGGTATGGGAATGGGGTCTCCTTTATCCCCAATACTGAGTACATTATACATGGAATACTATGAGTCGGAATTGTTGCAAACAATATGTCCCAGGAATCTAATTTGGTTTCGTTATGTAGATGATATTTTCTCATTTTGGCCTGACCACTGGAACAACTTTGACACTTTCTTTCAGTCATTAAATAATCTTGTTCCCTCTATTAAATTTAAATATGAATGGGAGAACGACAAACAATTATCTTTTCTAGATGTTTTGGTCATTAACGAAAGCGGAAAGCCCAATTTCACGGTTTATAGAAAACCTACTCATTGTAATTCGTACATTCATTATTTTTCATATCATGATGAAGGGGTTAAAAGCTCAATTATTTCTTCCATGTTTCTAAGAGCACTCAGGATTTGTAGCCCACATTTGCTGGACCCGGAAAATTCAAAGATTTGGAACATTTTTAAGGATTTACAATATCCCGAGTGGTTTATCAGAAAGGCGTATTTTAAAGCCAGAAAATCTTTTTATGCCCCTCGGGAACCTTCAGTTAACCAAAAACAATATGTGAGTTTGCCTTACATTGCCGGCTTAGAAAGAGTAAAACCGTTGACGAAAGATTTTAAGTTTGCTTTGGCGTTCAAATATTCGTCTACCGTGAAAAGTAAATTGGTTAGGAATAACGTGGCAAAAGAGGAACAAGCCTGTGTCTACAGCATTCCCTGTAAAAGTTGTGATTTAGTATACGTGGGAGAAACTGGAAGAAATATTGAAACCCGTATTAAAGAACACAAATATGCCTTCAGAAGTTGTAATACTAATAATGCCATTTTTTATCACGCCAGCCAAAATAATCATGCTATAGATTGGGAATCAAGTAAGGTACTTTATAAATGTAATAATTATGTCAAAAGAAAAATAATAGAATCTGTGTGTATAGAAAAAGTAGATAATTTTAATTTGTGCGAAGGTACTTATAAGTTAGACCCTTTAATGAGATTCTTGGTCAAAAAAATCCCTTACGGAGTCGTGGGAACGTGTTCGAACCTAAGTGTGAATTTCTTAAATCTCTGGATTGGAATGTTTCCTTACTCGCCTTTAGTAAATGTAATAATGGAAGTAATAAATGTGGAAATAAATATAAATGCAACAGATGTAATAATAAAGGTAATATTATAAATTTAATAATTAGGGTAAAGGTAATAATAATAAATAAATAAGTGGAACGAATGAACAGGGTAGAAACGGTGTTGGTATAGTGCTGTCAGAAGTGCTGAAGGATAGCCTGGTGAGTGTGAGTAGAAGGAGCGATAGAGTTATGAGTGTTAAGCTGGCCCTTGACGAGATGACGGTGAACATCGTGAGTGCGTATGCCCCCCAAGCTGGCTGTGAAGGTGTAGAAAAGGAAGTGTTTTGGAATCAGTTGGATCAAGAACTTGGTGCGATACCAGAGGGGGAAAAAGTGATCTTGGGTGGAGACCTGAATGGCCATGTGGGAAGAAGTAGAGAGGTGATTGAGAGGGTGCATGGTGGTTGGGGCGTGGGAGAGAGAAATGAAGAAGGGAAAGGGTGGTGGATTTCGCGATGGCGTTTGATCTAGCGATAGTCAACACCTTCCAGAAAAAAGATAACCAGTTTGTGACCTATAGGAGCGGAGGAAGAAAAGCCAGATAGACTTTCTAATGTGCAGGAGATCCCATTTGGAAGAAGTTAAGAACTGCAAAGTCATAAACGGGGAAAGCGTGGCGGCGCAACATAGAATCCTGGTGATGGATTGGTCGTTTAAGAGTGGTAGGAAAAGAAGGCAAGAACAGGTGACACCTAGGATAAAGTGGTGGGGACTGAAGAAAGAAGACCAGAAAAGGAAATTTGAGGAGAAGGTTTTGGAAGAAGTAAGGTCGTTGGAGAGTGTACAAGAATGGTGGGAGGAGAACAGCCGGGTGATATTGAGAGTTGGTGAGGAAGTACTGGGCAAAACATCAGGTAGAAGACCCCCTGAAGATAGAGAGACGTGGTGGTGGAATGAAGAGGTTCAGGAGGTGATTAAAAGGAAGAAAGATGCTAAAAAGAAGTGGGACACATCTGGTAGACAAGAGGATAGAGAAAGCTATAGGCAGGCGAAAAAGGAGGCGAAGAAGGGAGTGGCAAGAGCCAAGGCGCAGGCGATGGATGAAGTATATAAAGAGTTGGAGACACCGGCGGGAGAGAGAAAGATCCTTAGAATAGCGAAGGCTAGGGATAAGGCGAGTAAAGATTTTACTCAAATTAAACAGGTAAAGGATGGGCAGGGAGTGGTCTTAAAGGATCAGGATAAAATCATGGATAGATGGAAGAGTTATTTTGAACATCTGTTAAATGAGGAAAACCCAAGGGTTATTTTCGAAGATGGTGTCCCAAATCAAGGGTTAACTTCAGGAGTGAGTAGGGAGGAGGTGAAGGTGGCGTTGAAAGGAATGAAGAAGGGGAAGGCATTGGGACCAGATGGGATACCAGTGGAGGCGTGGAATTGTTTGGGAGATGAGGGCATAGATCTATTGTGGGATCTGATGCAGAAGATATATGAACAAGAGGAAATGCCGGAGGAGTGGGGGGATAGTACACTCGTACCTATCTACAAAGAGAAGGGGGACATCCAGGATTGTGGAAATTATAGGGGAATAAAGCTTATGTCACACACGATGAAGGTTTGGGAAAGGATTATAGAGAAAAGGTTAAGAGAAGAGACAACCGTGGGGGAAGAGCAGTTGGGTTTTATGCCAGGTAGGGGAACAACTGATGCGATTTTTGCACTGAGGCAGTTGATGGAGAAACACCGGGAGCGACAAAATGGACTGCACATGGTTTTCATCGACCTAGAGAAAGCATATGATAGAGTGCCACGCCAGGAGGTTTGGAGGTGTATGAGAGAGAAAGGTGTGCCGGAGAAGTACGTTAGGTTGGTGCAAATATGTATGAAGGAGCAAGGACCCAGGTTAGGAGTAGTGTAGGTGTAACGGAATGGTTCCCCGTGAGGGTTGGTCTACATCAGGGATCTTCTTTGAGCCCGTACCTTTTTGTTTTGATTATGGATGTGTTGGCCCAGGGGATAAAAGATCAATCCCCTTGGTGTATGCTCTTTGCAGACGATATTGTTCTGTGCAGCAACAGGAGAGAAGTAGTAGAAAGAAAATTGGAGGAATGGAGGAGGGCTTTTGAAGACAGAGGGTTGAAAATCAGCAGAAAGAAAACGGAGTACCTGAGGTTCTACGAAAATCAAGACTCATAAATTAGTTTAGAGGGAGCGAGGTTAAAGAGAGTAAGTAAGTTTACGTACTTGGGATCGACAGTGGCTGAGGACGGTGAGCTGGACACAGAAATAACACACAGAGTGCAATCTGGTTGGAAAAATTGGAAGAAAGTTTCAGGGGTGTTGTGTGACCGAAGAATAGGCGCAAGGGTTAAGGGAAAGGTGTATAAGACTGTGGTAAGACCGGCTATGATGTACGGGGCTGAGTCTTGGGCTATAAAGAAAGATCATGAGAAAAGACTAGATGTAACGGAGATGAGAATGCCGAGATGGATGTGCGGAGTGACAAGGTTGGATAGAGTAAGGAATGAAAGGATAAGGGGCACAACAAAGGTTGGAGAAATCTCGAGGAAGATACAAGAAAGTAGACTGAAATGGTATGGACATGTGATGAGAGGGGACGAAGATTATGTGGGTAAGAGAACGATGAATATGGAGGTGCATGGCAGGAGAAAGAGAGGCAGACCGAAGCGAAGGTGGATGGAGAAGGTGAGGGACGATTTGAGGGAGAAGGGTTTGTCGGAGGAAGAAGCCCAGGACCGGGCTGTGTGGAGGAGGCTGGTCAGAAACGCCGACCCCGCATAGAGGCGGGAACGGGCGAAGAGAAAGAAGAAGAAGAAGAAGAATAAATGTTAAAAAAATGTAAATGTAATAATAAATGCAGTAATTATGTCAAAATATTAGAATCTGTATGTATAGAACAAGAAGATAGTTTTAATTTGTGGGAATGTACTTATAAGCGGACCCTGTAATAAAATGCCCTTCCAGTGTCGGGAGAACGGTATCTAACCTAGGTGCGAATTTCTCTGGATTGTTTCCTAATCGGCTTTTTTCATTCGTTTTTCGGTTTTTCGGTTTATAAGTTCTGTATAATAAACATAATGTAATAACCAATGTAATAATAAATTTATAATTTCTGTAATAAATAATTATGCAATATTAAATGTAATAAAATTAATAATAAATTCAATAATTATGTAAGAAAAATATAATAGAATCTGTATGTTTAGAACAGGAAGATAGTTTTAAATTTGCGCGAATGTACTTAATGAAAATGCCCTTCCGGTGTCGGGAGAATGGGATCTAACCTAGGTGCGAATTTCTTAACGGTCGGTCCCTGGACTGTTTTTCCCTCTTGTTTTGGTTCATTCGTGTTTCTGTATCCACCCGAGGAGGATGCCAGTGGGCGTCGAAACTGTCGTGGAAATAAACTGTCTATTAGAGTGGGTTTTTATTTTCATATTTTGACCTTCACGTAGAAAAAAAGTGAAGTTTTTTGCATTTAAGTCAGAAAAATAAGTGAAAATTTAGAAAGTCTGAACAAATTAGACTCAATAAATTATAGGTCCCAAGTCCTCGAAGAGGCTGACAACATAAATTTATTAAGTTCCCAGACAGTATACTATACTTTCAATGGGCTTTGTCCTGTGACCACTATAAACACGACCCATAAAAGGCACAATAAACCATGGTTACATAAACCTCTCCTAAAAGCTATACGGCAAAAACATTTAATCTGTAAACACGTCAAAAGAGGCACAATGACCCAAGAAATTTACACCAATTAGATACAACCTAAATACGCAAATAAAAAAAGCAAAATCAGAGAACTACAGCGATAAATTTGAGGAATACGAAGATGACCCTAAGAAACGAGGGAAACTTATCAATGAAACTTTAGGTTGAAAGAAAGAAAGAGCAAAGTTGTTTTCCCACAAATATAACGATACATAATACCACTTTGACGAACCAATAGATATAGCCAATCATCGAAATAAGTACTTTTCTATCGTGGGAAAAATGCAACTGATCTCATAGCGCCCTCGACACGCAGCTACGAAGAATATTTTGATAATCCCCCATTTCATATTTTCTCCTTCTCACTATCTATCCCAGAGATGTCAAAACGGCCATTTCCACCCTTAAAAACAAATCGTGTCACGGCGATTGTATTCCAGACGCTGTCTTTAAATACTACTCAGATGCTTTATCTCTTCCTTCAACTCATCTCTCCATCACGGTATTTCCTCCGACGTACTGAAAAAGGCACGAGTTTGCCTAGTATTCAGATCAAGAGACAAATCACTACCTTCGAATTATCGACCTATATCCATCTTACCTACATTAGGAAAAATACCTGAAAAACTTGCGTAAACGCAGCTCTCGAAATATTTAGAGGAAAATAGTCTCATCTCGAAGTATCAATTTGGTTTTAGGCGCAGGGCTGGGAACCAGTACCAGTATCAGAACCAAATATCAGTAACTACCACTTAGATTTTAGTACCAGTATTAGCCCTTGATGCTCTAGGCCGTATAAGAACTATTCTATCTTTATTTTTGTTACTGAATTTATAAAACCTGAAGAATTTTTTAGGGTTTTTAATACTGTTTCAAGCTAAATTTATTTCAGATTTTCTCTGTCTCATTGAAGGTTTTCTTCAGAAGGTTAAAAAGTTTCTTTAGTTATGCATATATAAAAGTTTTTTATTTTTGTAATATTAAAAGTAGATTCTACAGGGTGTCCCATAAGTCCGGCATCAGGAAAAATAATAAAAAAAGGCAAAACAAAAGCTTTTATTTACAGAACGTGCTCAATATGTCCACCATTGTTTTCAATACACAAATTCAGACGTGATACCCAGTCAGCAAGCACACGGTGAATGATGTCAGGAGTAATGGTGTTACATGCCCCAATAATGCGCTGCCGCAAATGTTCAACACTCCTAATTTTCTCTGCGTATACCAGCGCTTTCAAGTGGCCCCAGAGATAAAAATCTAGTGGCATGAGATCCGGGCTTCTAGCTGGCCATTCCACAGGCTCTCGACGTCCTATCCAATGACCAGGGAATTGTTGGTACGGGTATTCCCTTACTTGGGTGCTGTAATGTGCAGGAGCGCCGTTTTGCTGGAACCATGTTGGGAAATTTCCTTCTTCGTTCAAGACACTGGGAAATGCTTCTTCCTTGAGCATACGTAGGTAGGTGCCTCCAGTGACATGTTCATCGAAAAAGAGGGGGCCTATGATGCGATCCTTCCAAATGCCACACCATACCATCACCCGAGATGCACCTTGTTCCTTTGAAGAGGTATACCAGTGAGGGTTGTTTTGAGCCAGTAGCGGGTGTTCTGTCGATTTACCTCACCATTTCCATAAAAAACAGTCTCGTCACTGAACAGAATGGTGGACGGGAAATTGGCATCCCGAGCATATTGTTCCGTAGCCCATTCACAAAATTCCATCCGCCGGTCGGGATCATCATCTTCGCTTAATTTCTGTAGGATCTGAAGTTTATATGGATGCCATTTGTGAGCCTGAAGAATGCGATGGATGCTACTTTTCGACACTCCTGTCTCGGCGGACAATCGCCGAAGAGACTTATTGGGACTGCTGTTAAAATGAGCCAGGATAGCAGTCGCTGTATCATCGTCAGTGGACCTCCTTGAAGGTCCACTGCGTGGTTTATCTTCTATGGATCCTGTTTCCTTAAACTTTGCAACAAGTCTGCTAACACAACTCTGTGTTATTGGCTCGCGGTCTGGATGTAGTCTGTTAAATTCAGCAGCGGCCTCTCTTTGACTCCGATTTCCTATGAGTAGAATTATCTGGATTCGTTCTTCCTTGCTCACAGACATTATGGCCTGTAGAAGAGAAAAATATGAATTATGGTTTGTAGAAATAGAAAAAATATGAATTTCTCGTATGATGCCGGACTTATGGGACACCCTGTAGATACATGAAGTGTTTGTAGTCCCTATAACTATTAGCCAGTACCACAACTAATACCAGTACCACTACCATTTTGGAAAATTAGTAATATCAGTAGTACTTAGTCACAAATACCGATACCATTTGAGTTAAAATTTATCGTACCAATACCAGTACCAGTGTCATATTTATTGCTGGTATCTAGCCTTGTTTTAGGGATGGCCATAAAACAAGCGACGTAATTTCAGCCGTATCAGACGTGCTTTATAAAAACCTTAATAATGAAGAGTCTTCTGTCCTTTTGCTTATAGACTTATCAGAAGCTTTTGATACAATTTCCCACAACATATTTATAAATTATCTCATTATGGCATAAATAACGTTGCTCTAAATTGGTTTAAATCATACCTATACAACAGAAGCCAATACATCAAACATAATATTATCACCACCGAACTAAAATTCACACATGGAATTCCATAAGAAAGCATTTTGGTCCCCCTACTGTTTCTGATCAACATAAATGACTTTCACAACTCTGGCAACGGGAAAGGCTTCCAATATGCGGATGACACCTCCCTGATATACTCAGACAGCGATCTCGCATCCCTTTACGAAATAGTAAAGAGAGAAATCGCAAGAGTATGCGTTTGGCTGAAAGCCAATAATTATCCTTAAATAAAAACAAAACAAAAACTTCCAGCTAATAACAAAAAAGAAATTAATATCCGACTTCAATTTTATTGTCGACTCGCACTTGATATCGCGCGTCACTGAAGAGAAATTATTAGGAATTGGGGGTTAATGACAAACTATCCTTTGGTCAACATATTGAAAATATAGATCATAAACGGTCCGAAATTCTTGTTTATATTAACAAAATTACATTTCCTTCCCACAAATACAGTTAAAACGCTATACTTCTCTCTGTTTATCCGTATCTCATATACAATATTACCGCATATGGGAGTGCGTGTAATTACATCATCAACCATATAATCATAAACTGGAAGAGAATTATTAGAAAAACAAACAAGAATGGTTATTGTACTCATACATCAGGAATCTTCAAGCAACTGCGTATAATTTAAAATTTGAAGACATATTTGAAATACAGATGTGCTCCTTAATGTTCAGAGTTACAAAACAATTTACTTCGACTACATAACTCGAGAATATAATGAACAATCAACTACGTCACGAACATCAAACGAGATACAGTATATGGAGAGTGAATATATATCTCAAAGGCAAACAATACTCTTAATGTAGTAGAAATTATTACACTTTATTTAGTAGTGCAATTATGGAACAATCTCTCGAATGAATTAAAAACAATCAATGCTCTCTCTCATCTTTTATAAACGATTTTAACTTAACAAATTCCAAAGTTAGTGAAGGCACTCCTTTCTTTCTCTTTGCGAAAATTCTCATATATTTCTAAAAATCTCTCCTGTCAATCTTCACCACGCCTCGCATTTCATTATTCTTTGTACTAAGCGTCTATTAGAAGCATATGTCCCAGTCTGCAAGTTCCTTGCAGTTTTATACTGGTTTTAGTATTCGTTGTATTTAGCTCCTAATATAAGAATACATCTTAGTCTGTAAGTCCCATTTAGTTTTTTAAGTCTGTTATAAAAATCTCTAAAAATCTTGTAAGCCTATCTATTACATAATTATGTAATAATTATAATTGTATCTAATTAGTAGATTTCGGCCTGTGAAGGGTGCACGCTTGTTAAAGGCAGTTTACAACTGTATACAACATCTGTATTTAATAATAAAATTATACTCATCTATGAAAACTGTATATATTTGTAAATAAATAAATAAATAAATATCTTAGGCCTCTTGTCAAAATAAATAGAGATATTCTGTCCAGTGATAATTACAGGCCCAATGCTATTGCCTTCTGCTTGTCAAACTTGAGAAAATTTTGCTACGCCGATTAAATGATTATCTATGGACATCTAATCATCCCAAAAACTCAACTGAATCACCTATTATTATTTTTTAAATGATCTGTGTATTATGTGTATTTATGTACTGATCTGTGCATTTATGTACTGAAGAAGATTGTACCGAAACACACTGACAGTAACTCAACTACTTATAGTATTTCTTGGACATAAGCAAAGCATATAATAGAGTGAATCACGATATTTTAAAGTATTGGAAGACAGAAATGTTCCATTCTATGCATTAAATATATTGAAATTTTGGTACACTCGCTCTCAACCTCTACAGCTAGGTGGGATAATTTACCGTGCGAGTGCTTTGGTTCTTCATACGGTGTTAGATAAGGATCCTTGCTCTTTCCTCTGCTGTTTAATGTGTATATTGGTGGCTTAATTACTTCTCCTAAAGAGGCAAGAGTAGGATATTATAAAGATAGCATGAAAATAAATAACTTGGTGTATGCCGATTACGTGGTATTATTATAAAGGCCCTCTGTTGAAGGCCTGATCATTTTATAAAGAACTGCGAATTATATTCGCAGAACCATGATATTAATTTTAATGTCGCTAAAATTAAGATTATACAGTTCCATCCCAAAAACTCAACTCAAATACCTAATATTATTTTTAAAATGAAATATCGGGGTCAAATTATCATCAGCTCCTTGAGTGATGACTCAGACTTAAGAAATAATATCGAAACTTTTTTGACCAACATGATTATAAGAAACTTCAGATTCTGTACAAGCGAATCTAAAGATACTTTTTCGTACTTTCTGCACTAGTATCTATGGGCAACAACTGTGGATTAATTATAAAGAAGATTCTTGCAAAACTCGGCATTTGCTTTATAATGTATCCTTTCGACTGCTGCACAAATTACCTCCAAGATGCTCAGCTTCGCAAATGTTCGATAACTACATTGTCTTGAATCTCCCTGAAGTAACAAAACGTGCTCAACACAGACAGTCCAATGCAAAGAATTTAGAACTCGGAAAATCCAATTGTCCGAGCCATTCATCAGTCCGGTTTTATGTCTTCTGGTATGAAAATGCTTGTCTGTGGCTCCACTTAACATCGTTATTGGTTTTTTCATCATTTCTGTTTTTTATTTTATTCATACCACATACGGTTAGTAACACGTCACCAGGTTAACTTGTTCGGCAGTTACAACATACCCAGTTATTGAGTTATGAAAATGAACTCTTCTTTTAGTTAGTATGTAGCGACCTACATACACAGTAAAACAACTTTCCATCGTCATAAAAGTAATTTCTTCTGGAAGTCGGAGATGCAGGGAAGAACGGTGTCGCAAATCATAAAACAGTCAATCAGACAACGATTACAGATCAAAACAGATACAAAATTCCTCGCAAAGTTTTAAGGCATCGACCTAATCACTTTACGACCCAAGACCAGTCTCGAAGTACAGCCTACCACAACTCGTAATAGCCTGTCAGAAACCCTAACAAAAATTAATAACTTGAATTATATTCTGCAGCCTATTAATTATATACTGAACAGCAGCCAACGCTATTAAATAGTGACACTTCCGGTTATTTATTATAATTTTTATGTAAATTCCAGAACGGAACGCTGCTCTGGCCACGAGAGTATGTCTCTCGTTCCATCTATGACTTCACTGCAAAGCTGGGCACTTGCGGGTTTTTTTGCGGTACTGCGGTACTACCGCACTACCAAACCGGTACCGCATAACGCAGTACCGCAAAGGATCGCTGAAAGTACAGCAGTACCGCTACCGCATTTTTTGCGGTACTGCGTTATGCGGTACCGGTTTGGTAGTGCGGTAGTACCGCAGTACCGCAGTACCGCAGTACCGCAAAAAAAACCGCAAGTGCCCAGCTCTGGTTCACTGGTATGCATCAATTTTGCTGTCAAGGGTTTTGTAAGTGATTCTTATAGAGTTTTTCCTGCTGATTTCGAATCTGCAATCCGTTTTTCTCAATCAGCTCAGGTTATCCGGCTATGGCCTCATAAGTAAAATAGAATTTTTCGTGATTTTGTCAAAGCGGAATTGGAACAGTAACATCTATCATCACTTGTTTCACTTGTATATATTTTTTACTTTTCAGGCATATAGATAAAATATTTCATAATGAATAGAGCGTGTAAAAATGATCCCAATAGATTCTGCTACATATGTGGGACGGTTACCATGCCAAATAACCAGTCCCAAATCACTAAATTTGTGGAGACAATGTATAGAGCATACTTTGGAATTAAGCTAGGGGACCAGGACAAAATTTCGCCCCTCATATGTGCTGCAAGACGTGCATTGAAAATTTGAGAAGATGGAGCAAAGGCAGAGCGAAATCTTTGCCTTTTGGAATTCCCATGATTTGGAGAGAAGGAAAGGATCACGTGACAGATTGCTATTTCTGCATGACAAACCTCCAAGGTGGGCTTATAAATTTATTTTTCTTAAATATTTTGAAATCCTCGTATGAAACTTGACATAATATTCACCATAATGTAATATTCACCATATATAGCATAATATTCACCATAATGGTAATCATACATTTACATATACATATTGTTATAGAAAATACATTTACACATAGGGGCCTACATATTGTTATACAAGTTACATTTACATATACAATGATTGTATATTTTCTTTCTTTTTCATTCATATTGTCCCCGAAGGGACAATATGAATGAAAAAGAAAGAAAATATACAGACTCCATCGACCTATTTCATATCTTACAGACCGCAGCCTTCCCTCACGAGCCGCCACTGTCTGAATGTTTCTTCTATTTCATATGCAAGTTTTATATCCATGTTTCTGTGTTTCTATTTTCAGGAGTTAACAAGAAGAATAAACACATTGTTGTATACCCTGACATTCCTTCTGCTATGAGACCTGTACCCCATGGTCCTGGAATTCCAATACCCGACCCACCTCAAACCCTGGACTTCGATGATTCTGATGATGAATCAATGACCAATGCCAATGACCAGTCCCAGTCGTATATACCTCAAAATACCGCTTCAAATGAGCCGAGGCCTCTCAACCAGGCCAAACTTAATGATCTTACCAGGGATTTAGGACTTTCCAAATTAGCTGCCGAGATCTTGGGCTCACGACTTCGAGAGGACAACTTGCTGGCTCCGGGAACAACGTTCTCCTGGTATAGGAAACGAGACGAAGAATTCCGCAAGTTTTTTGCAGTGCACGAAAATACCTCTTCCTTAGTGTACTGCTGCAATGTTGAGGGGCTAATCGAATCCTTGGGCCTGCCATATAATGCATCAGAATGGAGGCTATTTATAGACTCGTCTAAACGAAGTTTGAAAGCAGTACTTCTCAACATTGGGAATAGGGTTGCATCAGTCCCTGTAGCACATTCCGTACAACTTACTGAGAGCTACGATAACATGAAAATTTTACTGGATGCTCTCGTATACGACCAACATAACTGGAGGATCTGTGGAGATTTGAAGGTAAGACTAATATCATAAGTAAACTATTGCTATTGACTATGTTGTTTTTCCAAAGGTTATTTGAGAGCGTATAAGAACACTTAACTTCCCCACAGAAGTGATACAGTCCAATGCATAGATTTTTTTATCTGATAGAACAAATTCTCTAAATTCTTTAAATATTTTCATTTTTTTCAGATTGTGGCATTTGTATTGGGAATGCAAGGGGGATACACGAAATACCCATGTTTCCTCTGCAAATGGGATAGCCGAGAGGATGAGAAGCACTATGCACAGCGTGAATGGGCATCCAGAGAGAATTTTGAACCTGGGTCGCATAATGTCGTTTCAGTGCCCCTTGTACACCAACAAAAATTTTGCTCCCACCACTTCATATTAAGCTGGGCTTGATGAAAAATTTCATCAAATCAATGAATAAGGAGGGTTCAGCATTCCGATATCTCGAGAGTAAATTTCCTCATATATCTGATGCTAAACTAAATGCTGGGGCTTTTGATGGTCCTCAAATTCGAACTTTGATTAAGGATACTCAGCTCGAAAACGCAATGACTCCAACTGAGAAGAATGCCTGGCAGGCATTCAAATCAGTTGTCACTGATTTTCTTGGCAAGCGTAGAAGTCCAGAATACGAGTCCGTTGTCGAAAACTTGATGGAAGCTTTCAAAGCTCATGGGTCGCGCATGTCCATAAAAATGCACTTTTTGTGGTCCCACTTGGACTATTTTCCTGAAAATTGCGGGATTATAGTGAGGAACAGGGTGAACGATTTCACCAAGATATCAAAATAATGGAAGAGAGGTACCAGGGAAACTGGGATATCAATATACTGGCGGACTATTGCTGGTGTTTGAAGCGAGACGTGCCCGAAGAAAAAACACAGACGGAAAGCCAAAAAACTTCCTTCCTTCCTCAATAAACTTTTTTCCATATTCATTGTATGAATAAAAGTATTTATTCACACAATGTTTTCATTTTTCACGAGTGTTCTTATAATATTACTCGTATCTACAGTGTTTAAGCTAAAAAAATCAATAAATTTGGGGATAAAATTGGACTTATAATAAATGGCCAATAGAGAAAAAACCTGACCTGATTGAGGAAAACCAATGTCATTTCGAATTCAGCATGGTCGAATTATATAATATGAGTTGAAAAAACCCTCACAGCAGACAAAAAAATTTCATATGCATACAGTGCTTTCCATACTGAACTTTTGGCGTCTCTTCGAAGCGCCGCTGAGGACAGCCTACCAATCTCCTTCTTCAACCTTCCTGAAGTAACACTTGAAAAAACAAAAATATATTTTAGACAGTTTCTCCCCTCAATAACTATGACATTTCTACCTGTAATTAACAAAAATTACTATACTTTAACTAGTTTCAGTTCGTCCCTATAATAATAATAATAATAAGAATAGCAATAATAGGCAATATATGGGAAGGCTCAAGAATACCGGTTACGTGACTCATACGTGATAATATGGCGTGACATGTAATTAAGAAATTAATTTAAGTCCCATATTAAAAAGTCTTTGAAATATTTTAATTACTAAACTATCAGATTTAAGTGCCTTTTACAAATAAAAATGAAATAATATGACAAATTTTTACGTTCTAAACACTTTTTTTTGTATAATCACGGCACCCCGTTCACCAGCTTGATGAAGAAATTGATTTCTTTCTACTCAGTGTTATTCCCATTCGCAGTCCGCAAATGGGAAAGCACAAAGTGAGAATTCCACATTTGAGAAAAGAATTTATTGATTTGAGAAAGTATGTCACTCTCGTTCGAGGTAAAGGCGCCAAATGAAAATTACTAATATTTCCTAACCTAACCTAACTTCAAGGAGAGATTGTTTTAAGGAGGAGATTGTAGACACTAACTGACCAGGGAAGTATTCTTTGGGGGGGGGGGGGATGTTAGGTAGGAGACAGGGAGTGCTGGAACTCCCGTTTCTCCTGTCATTGTTCTCCTTAGCTGATCTTTTTCCGTGTCTCATCTACATGAACAGTCCAGCACGCTCTCAAACACACGCTTCTCCCGCTATTCCTCATTACACACTCGTGCATTTTACACACTACACAATTTTTTCAAAATTAAAAAAATTAAGAATAATATTTGTATTTGGGTCTCCTCTTTCTATGGAGGGGCGTTTTTGCGGGCGTTTGCCCTTGGCCCCTCCTTCCCGCATAAAAAAAACAAATGAACGTTAGCCTAACATGACCTAATCTACCTTAACGTAACCTAACTCATCTTAATCTAATCTCTATGAAAGTGGGAAAGCCGTGGATAAGAATGATAAATGTCATGAAGTGAGAATAGATTGATTTCATAAATAACTTTTTTTAAATGAATGACTTGAACGTTAACCTTTTATTAATGAAAATACTGTATTACAAAGTTTCTACAATATTCCAATAATTTTAACATGAAAGTTAAAATTGTTAATTGTTGATATTCATTTTTATTTAACTTGACCTTGAATCTTTAGGCTTTACTGGGCTCTCAGATTAATTAAAAGATAGATATCTCATTTCTTAGGCAGTTATGATTAAGTAATATAATTGAGTAGTGCAGCGGGAGAAAGGGATAAGCGACAAAATCGGCGAAATGTGTTTTCTGTTTGAAAAGACCCCTTATTCTTCCCCTCTATCACTTCCAAATGGCAAATATACCATTTTGTGAGTGAAAAAGCACTGACTGGATACACTATTCTCTTTTTTGTCTGGTACTTTTCAATCGTGAGGTAGCTTTCAATCATCCGGTAGTCCCTTCTGATAGTCCGGTGCCTCGTAATAAACCGTTAAGGTATATCCATTCGTACTTTACTAATCGTAAAGTTTATCCCAAATAAGGAAATATATAATTTTGTTTTTGGGGGAAATAAGGTTTATTTTCAAATAATTTTGAACGGAAACTTTTTAAACTTACTTGGAATTTTTACCGTTATATTCTGAAAGAGATAAGCGGCACCATCAGTATTGCCTCTCGCCAATTATTAACTTAACAGGGGTGTACCAGTGACGCATACCAAGTTGTAGGGGGGAGAGGGGGAGAGGGAGAACAGTCGGTAATCCGGAAAATTTACTAGTTCGGTATATGCCTCCAGAAATAATCGTATCGGATGAGAGAGAGAGAGAGAAGTTACAAGGAGTTACAAGGAAAAGAAGTACCTCAAAAGGCCTTGCAGCCCATACCGAGGAGGTACCAATGGCAACGGGTGCCAGGGAAAATTTTGTGAAAGTTTATTTTTCTTTCAACTATCCTAGCAGTAGTAGAAAACTGGAGAGAGAGAGGAGAGAGAGAGTTACAAGGAGTTACAAGGAAAAGAAGTACCTCAAAAGGCCTTGCGGCCCATACCGAGGAGGTACCAATGGCAACGGGTGCCAGGGAAAATTTTGTATTTTTCTTTCAACTATCCTAGCAGTAGTAGAAAACTGGATAGAAAAGTAGAAGGCTCTCTCCCCACCCTCCGCTCCCTCCCTGCCAGAGGCAGGTACGGAAAAAGGTTGAAGAAAATACCTTGACCCTGGAAAAGTAGCCAAAAATTTTACAGGAAAGTGGAGAATATATAAATAGCTCTATATTTAGCTTGCTCACAGAGACCGAGCAAGCGAACTCCTGCAGAGTTTTCTGAGGTTTTAATCTTAAACTATGAGTGTGTTCAGTACTTTGTCTAGCCTATTTTTAAACAGATTTACACTTTGACTGGAAACAACCTCTGAGGGAAGTTGGTTCCAGATATTAACTATTTTATAGGAAAAGAAATTTCCGCAGACTGAGGTCCTAAATGTCTTTACACACTCAAATAGTGTGCAAGATTTCGTCTAACCTTTTCTTGAACTGATCCACAGAGGAACTGTTCACAACTTCCGAAGGTAACCTGTTCCATGTGTCACAGATCTTATACGTAAAGTAATTCCCACACACACTAGTCCTAAACCGTTTCAAATCCAACTTCCAACCATTGTTGCGAGTTGGGTTATCATTTAAACTAAACATACTTCTAAAATCGACATCGTTGAACCCTCGTAAGAGCTTGAAAACCTCGATCAGTTGACCGCGCAGCCTCCGAGTTTCAAGCGAAAACAAGTTCAGGGCGCGTAACCGTCGATTGTAGCCCATATGCCTAACGGAAGGGATTAACTTTGTGGCCGTCGCCTGCACTCGCTCCAGCCTCTCAATATCTTTCCTGACGGTGGGCGACCAGAACTGCAGAGCATACTCCAGGTACGGCCGAACAAGGGAATTGTACAGTGAGAGCACAATCTCCTTGTTCCGAAACTGAAATTGCCTCCTGATATAACCCAATAGTTTCTGGGCTTTCTTTTCCACCTCTACACACTGTTTCGTAAACTTAAGGTCGCTGCTAATTAGCACACCCCAAGTCCTTTTCTAAATCAGTCACCTCGATATTACTGCCCAACATCGAGTAGTCCGACTTGGGATTGGCGTAGCCAATGTGCATCACTTTGCATTTACCCAAGTTAAACGGCATTTGCCATTTTTCGGACCACTCTCCTATCCTACCTAGGTCCGCACGCAGTTCCTCGATCGCTTCGGGCGTCCCAACATTGGCCCCAAGCTTGGTGTCATCAGCGAATTTGGCGATCCGACTGACGATGCCACCGTCGATATCATTTATGTAAATGGTAAACAACAGTGGCCCCAAAACGGAACCCTGAGGAACCCCACTAGTGACCGAGGCCCAACCCGAACTAGCCCCTTTAATTACCACCCTCTGCCGCCTATTCCTCAGCCAGTTTTCAATCCACCTACCTATTTCCCCACCGATACCCAGCGCGCGCACTTTCGCCATTAGCCGGCGGTGAGGTACCTTATCAAAGGCTTTCTGAAAGTCGAGATAAAGTATATCAATCGCCCTACTCTTATCGTACTCACTCAACATGACGTGGAAAAACTCGAGCAAGTTGGTGAGACACGACCTATGCCGTCTAAACCCATGTTGGGAGTCCCCAAGCAGCTTGTAGGAATCCAAATGGTCAACGATTCTATCAACTATTATCCTTTCTAATAATTTACCTACAACTGAAGTGAGACTAATAGGACGATAGTTCCCTGGACTTTCGTGATCCCCTTTCTTAAAGATAGGGGTCACGTTGGCCTCCCTCCAGTCACCAGGCACCTGGCCCATCACCAACGATTTGTTGAAGACTGTAGCCAGGTGGGGAGCCACCTGGTCGCGCACTTCTCGCAAAACACAGGGGAGAAACTGGTCTGGCCCAGGAGCCTTAAACGCGCTCAGTTTGTCTATCCTATGAGCAACGACTGTCGCGGTACATCTAACACTATCCAGGCCAGCACCTTCGTGCCTCACAGCTGGCTCGGGGATGACGCGGGTATCCTCCCTGGTGAACACTCCCGCAAAGTACTCATTAAGCACATTAGCGATGTCCGCGTCGGAGGTCCGCAGAACGCCGCTTCCGTCCTTTAAAGGACCTATCATGCTTCTAATGGGCTTTCTACTATTAACATAACTGAAGAACTCCTTAGGGTTCCCCTTGCAGAGGCTTGCCACCCGTAGTTCTTCGTTACGTTTCGCTAGCCTAACTTTCGCCTTCACTTCCCTACACAGGCGGACATACGCTTCAGTGTTCTCGTGGGAACGATTGGCCTTCGCCCTCCTATACGCTACTTTCCTATTTCGGATAGCCGAAGCGATGCCACGATTGAACCACTTAGGCTGCGTTGAAGCAGGGGTGACCGGTTTTGAGGGTATGGCAGCAGACTGCAGCACCATAAACTCATCCCGGAATGCACTCCACACTCCCTCAACATCGCCGCCAACCTCTAACCCCATCTCTGCTACGCTATCCCTGAGGCTAACAAAGTTCGCCCGCCGGAGATCGAGCTTACTGCCTCTCGAGTTACTACGCTTCACCCGAGGGACGCACACACGGAACCTAATAAGACCGTGATCACTCCCGCCCAACGATTCGTCAACGGTGAGGCCAGTGACGAGGTTGTCTTCGGTCGTGAATACTAAGTCTAGTACACACACCCTATCCCCTAGCAGGCTACTGAGTTCGGTGTACAGGGCTGTATCGTCCTCGAGGAGGAGATGCGGAGGTCTGTACACCAAGATTAACCTATAGTTCGTCCCTCCCACGTTCAGATCGACGCCAAGCAGCTCCCGTTCCGACCGGAACTGGCAGTCGACCGGACTCAACGTGTCTCTGACGTATATTAGTACCCCACCCCCCTCCCCACGGGTGCGGTCTTTGCGAAACATTCTTTGCGAAACATTCTATACATTTCTATACCCGTTTCCCGAACAGCCAAGGCTGTTGGGAGTTGAAGAGCCCCTCACTAACGAGGGGGCAACTTCCGCAGGAGCCTCCTGAGCCCCCTCCAACGTAGGAGGAGGGTCACCCACCTGTACTTCGACGCACCCTTCAGTTGAAGGTACGTCCGCCACCGGCTCATCATCTCTCCCCGGACTAACCTCACCATTCTGTATAGGTGCCGGTCGAGCAGCGCGCCTAGCACACCTTTACCCTTGTTATTGAGGTGGACACCATCCTCTGGTAAAGGTCCCACCTACCCGAAAATGCATCGAAGGGGTCAATAAACTTCACGCCCAGCGGAACGCACAAGTCTTGTACCCTCTCGTTGATGCCAATGACCTTACTGAGCGCGTGGTCACTGACATTCATTCGCGGTAAAATACCCATTAACATTCCCCTGTCTCTCTTCAGTTTTAGATCATCCGCAAGAGACATGATCTCGGTGATGATCCCTTCAGTAAGACCTACCCCACCGCCTTTGAGGAACAGGTCATTGCCACTAGCGTGGACAACGATCGCAGTCCTCCGACTAGCCACGCGCACCTTCTCTACCTCCTTCCTTAAGTGCGCCGTTCCCCGCCCAGGTAAGCACCATACCTTCCTCCCATCCCGGTTTGCTGAAGCAAAGTACTTCTCCTGGCCCCTGATCTTCGAGTCCCCAATCAAAACGGTGTCTTCCTCCTTCGAGCACAGGAGACTAAAGCGGTTAGAGGTCTTGACAGGGGCAACTGGGGTCTCAGGCTTCGGCTTCGCAGCCTTCTTGCCCGAGACCTTTCGAAACCCGTCGCCACCCATACACGCAGTTACACCACCCGACTCACCCCGACCGGTAGCTACATCCTTCGGTTTCTTTGGGCCATCAGCAGGCCCCTTCCCACCCTTTTTCTTCATTGGCCCCTGCCCACCCTTTTTCTTCATTGGCCCCTGCCCACCCTTCTCTATCGATCCCTTCCCACCCTTCTCTATCAGCCCCTTCTTTGAGCCCTCCCTTTGTTCTAGAAACTTAATCTTACAGAGAGAGAGAGAGAGAGAGAGAGAGAGAGAGAGAGAGAGAGAGAGAGAGAGAGAGAGAGAGAGAGAGAGAGAGAGAGAGAGAGGCTAGCTATATTTATCCATGTACTGTAAGTTACTAATGTTGTTCATAGACTTGTAAATAATTACACGTTCGATCTCTTAAGAATTTTAACTTTAACACTCCTGAAAATCTTTTAAGAGATATAATTTACATGTTTCTTCTCTGGCATTACACCAAGAAGTTTCGTTATAGTACATTTACAATTTCTTCAACATTCAGTTCATCAGGATACATGTTTCGGGTGTTGCTAAAAATCGTAAAGTTCATTTTATTGGTAGTTTGGAAGAGTTTATGAGAGGTCAACTATTTCGTAACTTTGATAAATTCTCTTTTAAATATGTCCTCAGCTGTATTTACACCTTGGCGAGAAAGCGACATAGTTGTATCATTTGCAAACATTATGAAGTTATACATATTAAAAGAACGTGGAAGATTATTTACAGGGTGATTCATAAGTCCTGTCCCAAAGGTATTTATTTTATAACTTTTTGGAGTAGGATTTTTGAGTCATCCTGTATGTATAGTAAAAATAATAGTGGACCCAAAAGTGAACCCTGGGGTACACCATGTTTTACAACCAATTTAGTTGAACCGACATATTTTTACTGATACAAATTGATAATTATTAAGCAAAGAGGAGTTTCACTCGCGGATTTCTCACTGTTGGCCGGGGAATGAAATGAAAATGACATTGAGAGGGATGATACCGTAGAAATTAAGTTAATTCCGAGATAAATGGCCTTCACACACACACACACACGTTTGGCGTCCCTACAAAACCGTGACATTTTCACACTTTTTCACATTCAGATCTGTATCGCGACATTTACTCAATCTACAAAACCAAATAAATTTAACCAACCCTTACCAAGCCTTACCTAACCTAGCCTAACTTTAATTATATCTCATTTTTTCATAAATAAAAGGTAGCATTTATAAAGGTAAACCACCGTGGTACTGTTAATGCTGTTATACGCACGTTCATGTCACGATGGGCTGTGTGTATCCTCAAGATTGTGGCAATTCCGTAGGGAAGACAAGAACACACACAATATCTGTCTATAAGTTTATATACCGGTTTATATAATTTTCCTGTTCCAAATAAATTTTTAGCAAATTGTAAACTAATAATTTCAAATAATCACACAAACTCAAAACACTACAAAATAAATAATAAAGTGTAAGGCTAGTTCTTACTAACATAACTGAAATATGAAAAACGAAATAATTTGAAAGAAATTTTGACCATTTCTTAAAGTTACCCTTCCAAATTTACGTTTTCTAATCCGTAGATTTTTGTTTTAAAAAGAAAACTATACAGTATTTCACTGTTTGAAATTACTTTTTCTTTTTTTTTTGTCTGTATACAAGGTTTGGTAGCGGAAAAGAAGAACTTCAAGGTCATACCCACATACCCATGGGTTCACGTGAGAACTTGACATTTAAATTAGAAAGGAAGCTGCGAACGCCATATATATATATATATATATATATATATATATATGTGTGTGTGTGTGTGTGTGTGTGTGTGTAAAATGATTATTTCATTAATGCATGTGATGTATTAACCCGATATTCCCATAAATTTAAAAGAAAACCCTAATTGGCAACTTTATATGAAATATTATTGCGAAATATTGTCAATGAATTAATCTTCAGCTTATATTTTCAAATATGGGTATGATGGGTACGAATGCACTTTAACCATCGGAAACAACTCACCTGCAATCACCGGGGTTGATTCGGGGGGAACCCTGCAATCCTTGAAGGAACAAAGGATGTCGTGGCCCCGAAGAACACCTCAGTAGGGAGGGAATTTATTGTTATATCTATAGGGCATATATTGTAGATATAGGAGGAATTCCCATGAGAAAAGAAGAATTACGCGCACACACATACACACACACACACATACACACACACACACACACACACACACACATTTCGCGCAACATTAACTGTAATTTCCTCTGTTCTAATAATAAATACATTAAAATGTTTTTATTTGAATTTGCCAAGACTTAAAACAAATAAAGATAATTGTTTTAATATGTTCTTTGTTTTATTTGTTTGTGTTGATAATTATTAGTGTTTGTGAAAAGACTTTGTTCGGTCTCTGAGTAGTAGAAGTAGTAATAGTTGGATTGGTGACCTTCCTCCGTGTTCAGATGATATACTGACCCTGAGATTAGATCCTGCCTAAGGTTCTATATATGTCCCCTCGTCACATAACGTATGCCGTTATACGAACGAAGTTAAGCCCCAAACATCATCATTATTGTGCAAAGAATGAGGTATTGCGCATAAAAAATTATATACACTTATGACGTCATAATCGGCCAATTTTGTTGGACTATTTAAGCATTGATATTAAAAACATTTTTCATTAATGAGGCTGTTTGACCTCCTTCGCAACATCTAAGGTCATATGACGGAGGTGACTAGCTTTACGTGGGATCCGAACCGCGGGTCGCTACATCATCTGGACGCTGAGAAAGGTCTTAACAAATGATTACTGAAAAATCATTTTAAGTTATTTATGATTTATTAAAGATCGCATTATTTATGTCATTATTTTTATTATTATTATTATTATCATTATTATTATCATCATTATTATTATTATTATTATTATTATTTCATATTTTATATTTTATTATTAATTATCTGTATTTTCTTAATTAATTAATAGCTTAGACTTTGAACTCCATATAAAATGATGTCATCTTTTGAATAATGCGAGAGCCCAGTAAAGCCAAAGGTTCAAGGGCCAAATTGCAGTAAAATAGATGTAAATACTCCAAAATTTGTTGTGTATTTCATGTTAAAATTATTATTATTTATTTAGCAATCATTTTTTGTCTTACAAATTATACGATTAAATCATAAAATAAAAACTGTTTTCAAGCTATATATATATATATATATAGTGTGTGTGTGTGTGTGTGTATAGTCCTTAGCTCATTGGTAACACCATTTCCCAATGGCCGGCCGCACACAGGATCGTCTTGCGACTGGCGACTCGAGTCGTCACGACCCAAGTCGTCAGTCGCGAGAGGATCCTGCGTGCGACCGGCTTATAAGTGAAGTGAAGATACTGAGGTCAGGGCTTCGACTCCCGATGTCGCTGGTAATAATAATAATAATAATAATAAAATAATAATAATACAGGAGTTAGATCAGTGGGTAGCATTTGTTTGGACTGAGGGTTGTGCCATTTTCTGGCACTCGTTGCTCATTATTATAATCCGGATCCGGACTACGGTGCCATTTAATATGGACTAAATTATGCAGAAATTGATTTTGGGGAAAATTAAATTTGGTAAATATTTTTAATTTAATATTTTTATTAATTTTAATATTTTGATGACATTTTTATTAAAATTTTTATATTTAATTTCATAATAAAGAAAATACTTTGGTTTTGCGTCTGTGTTTGGTGGAAAAAGTATTAAAGGTTTTTCGGATTGCAACACCCAATTACCAAGCTGTTACGTGAACTCTCTTGAAAAATAGTTGAACAGCCCTGATCTAATATGGTATGGAATGGAGTTAATTCCATAAGATTAAACCTTTTGCAATACAGTTTTTTTTTATTTGACATAGTTCTTGAGAAGATATGTATTGTATATTTCTTTTTATTTTGTATTTATTTGTCCAATTAATTTAATTTTGCATTACACAGGTACGGATGAGAAACGTACATTTTCACAAAGTTGGAAGTGCATAAAAGGCCTTAATGTAAATTATTTTAAAACAAAATATATTTCTTAGAATTTTTCGGGAGGAGACTATTTATTACGAGTGGAGATACGAGTATAGTATTAATAGACGAACCTGCCCATGCTCATGCCCACGAAGAATTAGGAAAGGGTATACATAAGCATAATATAAAACAAGTTTATTTTTCTTTCAACTATCCTAGCAGTAGTAGAAAACTGGATAGAAAAGTAGAAGGCTCTCTCCCCACCCTCCGCTCCCTCCCTGCCAGAGGCAGGTACGGAAAGAGGTTGAAGAAAATACCTTGACCCTGGAAAAGTAGCCAAGGAAATTTTACAGGAAAGTGGAGAATATATAAATAGCTCTATATTTAGCTTGCTCACAGAGACACCGAACAAGCGAACTCCTGCAGAGTTTTCTGAGGTTTTAATCTTAAACTATGAGTGTGTTCAGTACTTTGTCTAGCCTATTTTTAAACAGATTTACACTTTGACTGGAAAAACCTCTGAGGGAAGTTGGTTCCAGATATTAACTATTTTATAGGAAAAGAAATTTCCGCAGACTGAGGTCCTAAATGTCTTTAGTTCCAGTTTAAACCCATTATTTCTTGTCGGATTGGCATTAAGTGAGAATAAGTTTCTGTAATCTACCCTGTCTATTCCATTGAGCATTTTGAAGACTTGAATAAGCTGACCCCGCAACCTCCTCGTCTGTAAGGTAAACAGATTTAGGCGCTCCAATCTCCGTTGGTAGCTTTGCATTCTCATTGAAGGGATCAATTTTGTAGACCTTGCTTGTACTCTTTCTAACCTTTCTATGTCCTTCCTGAGGTATGGAAACCAAAACTGCGCACAGTATTCCAGTTGAGGTCTGACTAGAGAATTATAAAGAGACTGGAACTGTCTTTTAATATAACCTAATATTTTTAAGGCCCTCTTTTCGACTTCTACACAGTGCTTCGACGGTTTCAGATCGTTGCTGATATAGACTCCTAAGTCTTTCTCTAGATCGGTCTCAGTCAATTTCCTTCCCAAGAGAGAGTAATCGGTTTTCGGGTTTTTATAACCTATGTGCATTACCTTACATTTGTCCAAGTTGAATGGCATCTGCCAAGTAGCAGACCATTCGCCCAGCCTGTCAAGATCGTTGTGAAGCGTTCTTACGCCCTCCTCAGTACCTACACTACTTCCTAATTTCGTATCGTCTGCAAATTTGGAGATTGCACTTAGAAGCCCGACGTCTATATCGTTAACATAGAGATAAAAAGTAAAGGACCCAGAACGGAACCCTGAGGGACACCACTGGTGACGGGCGCCCACTCCGAAGCCACTCCATTTATTACTGCTCTCTGCTTTATAGCTTTTAACCAATCCTCAATCCAGTTGGAAACGAACCCGGTGATTCCTAGTCCTTTGACTTTAACCATCAATCTCGCGTGAGGGACTTTGTCAAAGGCTTTTTTGAAAGTCGAGATACACTATATCTATTGCCCTACTTGCATCGTACAGTGTATGCATATTATGGAAAAACTCTAACAGGTTTGTCAGACAGGATCTATGTCGCCTAAATCTATGTTGAGAATAAAAATTAGATTGTTAGCTTCAAGGTGATACACAATACGTTTGTAATGATGGATTCCAACAGTTTGCCGACAACTGATGTTAAACTGATCGGGCGATAATTACAAGGATTTTCCCTATCACCCTTTTTAAAAATTGGTGTTACATTTGCTAACTTCTAGTCGGTTGGAACTTTCCCTAACTCGATTGATTGTTTGAATATGGTTACTAAGTCGTCAACAACATTGTGGCTAACCTCTTTTAATACCCTTGGAAGAAATAAGTCAGAGAGAGAGAGAGAGAGAGTTACAAGGAAAAGAAGTACCTCAAAAGGCCTTGCGGCCCATACCGAGGAGGTACCAATGGCAACGGGTGCCAGGGAAAATTTTGTCTTTCAACTATCCTAGCAGTAGTAGAAAACTGGATAGAAAAGTAGAAGGCTCTCTCCCCACCCTCCGCTCCCTCCCTGCCAGAGGCAGGTACGGAAAAAGGTTGAAGAAAATACCTTGACCCTGGAAAAGTAGCCAAGGAAATTTTACAGGAAAGTGGAGAATATATAAATAGCTCTATATTTAGCTTGCTCACAGAGACACCGAGCAAGCGAACTCCTGCAGATTTCTGAGGTTTAATCTTAAACTATGAGTGTGTTCAGTACTTTGTCTAGCCTATTTTTAAACAGATTTACACTTTGACTGGAAACAACCTCTGAGGGAAGTTGGTTCCAGATATTAACTATTTTATAGGAAAAGAATTTCCGCAGACTGAGGTCCTAAATGTCTTTACACACTCAAATAGTGTGCAAGATTTCGTCTAACCTTTCTGAACTGATCCACAGAGGAAACTGTTCACAACTTCCGAAGGTAACCTGTTCCATGTGTCACAGATCTTATACGTAACGTAATTCCCACACACACTAGTCCTAAACCGTTTCAAATCCAACTTCCAACCATGTTGCGAGTTGGGTTATCATTTAAACTAAACATACTTCTAAAATCGACATCGTTGAACCCTCGTAAGAGCTTGAAAACCTCGATCAGTGACCGCGCAGCCTCCGAGTTTCAAGCGAAAACAAGTTCAGGGCGCGTAACCGTCGATTGTAGCCCATATGCCTAACGGAAGGGATTAACTTTGTGGCCCTCGCCTGCAACTCGCTCCAGCCTCTCAATATCTTTCCTGAGGGTGGGCGACCAGAACTGCACAGCATACTCCAGGTACGGCCGAACAAGGGAATTGTACAGAGAGAGAGAGAGAGAGAGAGAGAGAGAGAGAAACCAAAGAATCAAAATAACTTTGTTGAAGTAATCAGATCTTTGTTATTGCTCAACTTCATCTTATTTGCTGAACCATTTATTGCTTCCAATATGAAAGTTGATATCATGTTGACAAAATGTTGACCTCGGTCACCTTATCGTCCTATAATTTTGGCAGTGTCACATAAGTGCCACATTCCTCGGTGTCTGGCACTCCCGAAGAAGTAGAATAACTGTTCTGTGTATCAAGGTCATGACACTCTTGAAATGGAGTGTCATATATATATATATATATATATATATATATATATATAGAGAGAGAGAGAGAGAGAGAGAGAGAGAGCGTCAAAAGTCTGGAAACAGGAACTATGCTTTTCAATGCAAATATATATGTATATTTGCATTGAAAAGCATAGTTCCTATGTTTCCAGACTTTTGACTAACATATATATATATATATATATATATATATATGAACTAGTAGAGAATCACCCTAATATTAGGGCTTTTGTTGACCTGAAAGTTTGTCTGGAGATACAGCAAGGCTTAGTTTTGGAGCTCACTTATATTTTTAAGTAATATACTCGTGTGTGTATATTATATATATATATATATATATATATATACACGCACACACAACCTCCTGGTGTATAATCTTGGACAAATCTATAAGAAAATAAATTCTATATCAATCATGAATATAGTATTACTTATAAAGCGATTGAGATCCTTTGAAAATCAAATGACAAAAGTAAATAAATAAATGCTTGAATTTATATAAGATCAATTTGAAGTCTATATCAGTTGATTTAATTAATTATCCACGTTTAATTTCAAGTGCCGGGCACTTATGCACTAATGGGGCGGTGTCTTATGGCACTATCTTATAGATGACTTCCTCAGCGTACAGTTCGTTATATATATATATATAATATATATATATATATATATATATATACTCGCATATATTAATAATGAAACGATTAGTCAATATAAGTATGCAGGATCACTCGAGTCATATTGCGTCATACTGAGTCATATTAAGTCATCTGAGTCGGCCAGCTCAATGTGTTTATCTGAGAAGAAGGAAGTTTCGCTCTGCTTCCTCTTCAGTTTCGACATTATCCGAAAGTCATTTCTGAATTACAAGATCTCTTTTCAGATTATCTGAGCGTCGTCGTTCTTTCTCTGAAAGAATCATTCATCGTTGGCTCGCAGGTCGCACAAGGTCACTTGGCTTGTTGGGACGCGGTTGATAGACTTCAGGGTATGTGTTTGGAAGTATTTGAATCCGTAGAGATGTTTATTGATCTTTTTTGTCAAGAGGTATGCGCGATAATAGTTGGTGTTGTTTTTTGTATTTAGGATACTGGAGACTCGTTTTGCGGGGAGGGAGGAGGGGGGGGTTATGGAAGATATATATATATATATATATACGTCGGACTTCTCTTGTGTCGGGGTAAGGGAGGTCTGGTGAAGGGAGGGTGCCAGTAACCAATAGAGGCAAACTATATGTAAAAAAAAATATATTTCTGTTTTGGGTATACAGTTAAATGGGATAAAATATGTCGTGGGGGAGTGTGATTATGAGATTGGGGTATTGGGGCATCGGGGTATATAAATGAGGGTGTAGTAACAGGTGGTGCGAATGAATGAGTCTTTTGAGACGTAGAAAGTATATGAACTCAATTAGAAGGTGTTACTTTACGCGTACGAAAATAGAGAGATATCAAAAGAGGTTCAAAATATGCTAATTAATGTGTATTGAGAAGCCAAAAGGGTGGATCATTTGGACGCGATGCCCAACAGTAACTGGGTATCTAAACTAATTAGATCAATATAAATTACATTAGATATTACTCGTACATTTACATAGAAGTAATAAAAATATTATTTTTAACGTATGAAGTACTGTGCACAATATATATACATATATACACACCTTTGGTTAGCTTCCGCCCGAATTGTTCATTCTGACGAAGGTCAAGCTTTTCACTCCACCTTAGACCTACAGTTTAACGTGGAATCCGAACCACGCCCCATCAGCAGCCCAGCGTTTTAACTACTAGGCCACCTAGGGTACCCATTTATCTACCAACCGCTTTCTTTTTATTGTGTGGAAGGATGAACAGCTGGGTTTTGCTGCGCGCCGACTGCCGTCGGGTCTCGAACCCGGGGCCGATGGATTCGTAGTCAGCGACGCTAACCACTATACCACCGAGGCGCATATATATATATATACATTTTAACTGCAAACACGCAGTATAATTAACGTAAAGAACGACGCTTGTATAGGAGAATATTCCGCGCAAGATGAGGAGGGAGAACGAAACAAATGAAAAATGAGGTAACCACCCGGGAATCGAACCCGGGATCTTCTGATTGCCGGTCAGATATGATCAAATGCCGTAATTCACTTACTTACTCGCAGAAACCAATGCCCCAAGGGGGCACCTCCCGCATGCCGTACATTATATACATTTTAACTGCAAACACGCAGTATAATTAACGTAAAGAACGACGCTTGTATAGGAGAATATTCGCGCAAGATGAGGAGGGAGACGAAACAAATGAAAAAATGAGGTAACCACCCGGGAATCGAACCCGGGATCTTCTGATTGCCGGTCAGATATGATCAAATGCCGTAATTCACTTACTTACTCGCAGAAACCAATGCCCCAAGGGGGCACCTCTCGCATGCCGTACATTATATACATTTTAACTGCAAACACGCAGTATAATTAACGTAAAGAACGACGCTTGTATAGGAGAATATTCCGCGCAAGATGAGGAGGGAGAACGAAACAAATGAAAAAATGAGGCAATCGGAAGATCCCGGGTTCGATTCCCGGGTGGTTACCTCATTTTTTCATTTGTTTCGTTCTCCCTCCTCATCTTGCGCGGAACATTCTCATATATATATATATATACACACGAACTTGAATGCCCGCTGCGCTTTGCACAGCTAAAGTACCCCGAAACATAACCTACAGAGTGGGGTGACTGGGAGGGGCGAGTGTGTTACTAAAACCTCCCCTTGTTCTCCCTTTATGCGTATACTAAATCTGGTGCCAGATGACCGTAGCCGTTTAGGCGTGTATAAACGAACATAGAACAGACAGAGACACAAAGATGATGATGATGCTGCTGATGATCCATTATATAGAGTACATAAACAAGCTGTTATTCCTATACGGATTATTATATAAAATGGCATACAACGTAATCTTAGTTCGCGTGGGTACGTTACATACGTCATATCTCAGTAATTGTATTTCTATCCTTAATATTTGAATTGTCATTGTATTCTATTGTCAGTTCGTATTAATATTTGTCATATGGACAGGTAGGGTCTGCTGATACACTTTTTCCTTGTTATTTCATATAATTCAGGGTATAACTATTTTATACAAGGAATCATTTATATAAATATGAATGAAAATGAGCTCAATTATTATTATTATTATTATTATTATTAACGTTTATAAGAGTATCTACTTCTGTTGTTTTAATAAGCGTATCTCTGATTGGCTGATAAGGTCAAATCCACCAATCATTGTGAACCATCCACGTCCGTAGGAATTATCAGCTCTGTTTCGGTACCAAGTATAATTTAATTACAAAAAAGGAGTATAATGAATAAAAATTCTCGCGTCATATTCATCCGATAGAAGGGCTCTTTAGTTACGTCCTCCAAATTCGTTTCGACATCGCGAGAGCATCGTCCGTTTCGTAGAAACATTTCATATTAACAATAAAACACAACTTAATTCTTTGCCCTCATAAAAACTTAATTCTTTATCCTGTTTATACCATCTTACAACAGCCATTATGGTCTGTCTGATATACGTATTGGATTGTATTATATAGAGGAAAACCTCGTCTACGAAAAGCGCACAAAGAAGCTCGTTTAAAGTACGCGAAGGATCGTCAAAGTGATGGATATGCATTCTTGAAGAAAGTTTTCTGGACAGACGAGACCAAAACTGAATTATTCGGGAACAACGAGCAACGGTGTTTTGGCGAAAAATCAGATACTGCATTCAAGGAAAGGAATCTCTCTCTGTAATGATTTGTAATAAATTTAATAAATGGCACCGAGAGAAATGTTCATAATGAACATTGTTAATATAGTAGTTTTATAAGTATTTCAAATTAAACTTTCTAATATAGTGTTTTGTTACATAGTCGTTTTGGAAAGATAAATTTAAGATGTCTGTTGAATGTAACTTCTCAGAGAATGTAACGGCTTTTTTATTTTTTGTGGGTGTTTCTGTTGGGAATGGGGGACAAGAGTTGCCCTTTGGGGAAGAAGTTGGGGAAAACACTCTACAAGGGTGCCATGAGATCCTACATACGAAGGGTTGGAATTCTAGATTTTGTTCATTCAGAATCACAGGTTTTTGGGGCTCTCGAAATTTTGAAAGTATAGCTTGTCAGTTTAATGTTAATCGCAAATTACCAGAATCTCTCTCTCTCTCTCTCTCTCTCTCTCTCTCTCTCGGTGCTGTTTTATGTAATAACGTTCGTCCTTACCCTAACGGCTTGAAATCCTTAAATAATTTAGTTATTTCAATAAACATAAACTCCAACCGGTAAATTATTTAATCAATCCTTAAGGTCGTGTCAGTGAAAAGTCGGCTGGGAAAGCTAGACAGATACTCATTCACTTGTTGTACTCTTAATATATTGGCCAAATAGGCTCTTTAATAAATAAAACACTACGCTTCCCACGGCTAAACATGGTGGTAGTAGTTTGCTTCTTTGGGAATGCTTTAGTGTTTCTGGTCCAGGAAAGCTTGATGTCATCAATGGAATCTTGAATTCGAAGAAATATCAGGAATTTTGGAATAAAATGTATTGTCTTCAGTTTGGAAGTTGCGAATGGGTCACAGGTGGGTACTGCAACAAGATAATGATCCAAGATATAAAAGTAAGAGCACCATGAAATGGCTTCAACAACAGAATTTCAAGATTCTCGAGTGGTCCAGTCAAAGCCCAGATCTCAGTTTAATCGTGGATTTATGGTTGATTTGAAAAAAAGCTGCCCGGAAGAGAAACCCTTTGAATCTGAATGAATTGCAACAATTTTCTTTTGAAGAATGGGCTAAAATTTCTCCTGAGAGATGTCAAAACCTTGATGAAAACTACCCAGAACGAATCATTGAAGTCATTCAAGCAAAAGGTGGACACACAAAGTATTAAATAATTTTGTTAGGAAATGTACGAAAACTTTTGCATTTTAACGTTTTTATTTGTAAAATTTTGCCAAACGAAGACGAATACAACTGAAATATTTCTCCTTACGAATACTTATGAGCGTCTCTCTCTCTCTCTCTCTCTCTCTCTCTCTCTCTCTCTCTCTCTCTCTCTCAGGAAAGATATTGACAGGCTGGAGCGAGTCCAGGCGAGGGCCACAAAGTTAATCCTTTCGTTAGGCATATGAGCTACAATCGACGCTTACGCGCCCTGAATTTGTTTTTGCTGGAAACTCGGAGGCTGCGCGGTCAACTCATCGAGGTTTTCAAGCTCTTACACGGGTTCGACGATGTCGATTCTAGAAGCATGTTTAGTTTAAATGATAACTCAACTCGCAACAATGATTGGAAGTTGGACTTGAAACAGTTTAGCACTAATATATTTGGGAATTACTTTACCTGTAAGATCTGTGACACGTGGAACAGGCTACCTTCAGAAGTGTTGAACAGTTCCTCTGTGGATCAGTTCAAGAAAAGGTTAGACCGAAACTTGCACACTATTTGAGGGTGTAGGAATTTTTCCCTGGCACCCGTTGCCATTGGTACTTCCTCGGTATGGGCTGCAAGGCCTTTTGAGGTACTTCTTGTCCTTGTAACTCCTTGGAACTCTCTCTCTTTCTCTCATATATATATATATATATATATATATATAGGGTGGGAGAAAATTCTTTAAGGATTTTATACACACAAATAATTTGTTAATAATAAATAAATTCCAGTGATATCACTTCAGTGTATGCAATACTTTTCAAAGCAACTATACAAGGCCAGAATGACCCTAGGCTAGAACAGGAAGGCCCTACGTCCTAGACTCAGTCAGCGCCATGTCAGTAAGGATGGAATACAGCAATGAAGAAAAGGTGTAAGTTGTATTGTGGGCTACTTCTTATAATGATTGTGAAGAAAGTTTGCGTTTTATTCCAAGAAAAATATAACAAACCACCACCAAATGCAACCACTCTTCGATACTGGAAGCTCAAACGTTTGGAAACAGGGAGCATGGTAAAAGAGCGTCCAAGAAGCGGAAGGCCAGTAACGGCGATAGGAGACAACAACAAAGAAATGTCCCCGACAGTTTTAAAGTCAATCCAACAACTTCAGTGAAAAAGTCAAAGGAATTTACTCTTAGCTCATATACAACGATGATTCCGATAGACGGCTGCAGTTTGCTGAAACAATGAGACAAAAGTTCAACAGTGATCCAGATTTTCTTGGGAAAATCAAACTTTCAGATGAATGTGTCTTCGGTTTAACGCGTAAAAGAAACAAAACACAACGTTCACTATTGGGCAGAAAAAAAATCTCAAAATACGATTGATTAAAACGGGTACACTAACAGTTTGGGCGTGCATTGGTTATTCAGGACTCGTTTCCTTTGACATATCAAGAGATACGATGGATGGAAATGCTATTGCCAGGTATTGAGATAAAGTTTTGCCACAGTTTACTAATGGCGTTGGCAGAATTGGCTTTATCAACATGATGGAGGGAGCCACATTACTCTGCAGCTGCCCGTGAGAGATTCTGGATACGAATCTTGAAGGAAGATGGCTTTGGCGGCGAGGTTCCATCGAGTGGCCTTGGCCGCAGAATAGATGAACAACTGAAAAGGATCCCACTCGATATGTTCAGAAGAACAATGAAGAGTTTCACGGAGAGAATCCACAAATGTGTCATGGCGGATGGAGAACAATTTAACAAAATATTTTGTATGGATAAAATTCTTATAGACTTTTTGTTTCATTTGAACACTTATCCATATAATTTACAACTAAATAGTTGTATGTATAAAATCCTTAAAGACTTTTTCCCTGCCCTATATACAGGGCGTCCCAAAAAAATGTATACACACTTTAACAGCTGATAGCTCAATTGATGTTTCTTTCTTTCCAAGTTAAACCCATTAGAATTAATAATGGCAGTCAGACTAAGCTTTGAACAAAGGAAATTCATTCTAAAATGCTACTGGAAGTGTGAAAAACGCAGTTGAAGTGCAAAGACAGTTTAGGAGGGAGTTTCAAACAGATCCACCAACGCGACTTACCATCACTCGAATTAGAGATAAGTTTGAAGCCGATGGAACTGTTCAGAATGTCCACAAGAAGCGTTCCGGAAGACCACGGACATCGACAAGCCCCACAAAGCAAGAAAGAGTACTGGAAACGTATCACCAAAGTCCAAGAAAATCTGTGCGGCAAGCGAGTCGTGAGGTAGGAATTTCAGAATCGTCTGTCCAACGCATTTTGAAGCGCTGTCAATGGAAAAGTTACATTCCAAGATTAGTCCATGCTATTAATGAAGATGATCCGGACCGAAGAGTGGGAGTATTGCGAGTGGTACTTGGCACGATGTGGATTGGATTGGACGAAGGGGTTTCGTAGAATACCCTCCGCGTTCACCAGACCTCACACCACTAGACTTTTTTTTATGGGGATACTTAAAAGACAAAGTCTACGCTATAAAACCTGCAACAGTCGCTGAATTGAGAGCAGCCATTGAACGAGAATGCACAAATACCAAACGAAATGTTTCGTGATGTTTGCGATTCCATTGCTTCGCGTTATCAGCAGTGCCTGGACCAGAACGGACGTCAGTTTGAAAACAGGCGTTGACAAAACAATTAAATAATGTCTGTAGATTCTATTACATTTTGAAAATGAAATGTATTGTAATAAACACTGCCTTTATAAGTATTTAAAGTGTGTATACATTTTTTTGGGACGCCCTATATATATATATATATATAATTATATATATATATATATATATATATATATATATATATATATTATATATATATAGATATATATATATGCGGCCGTGCGTGTGTGTTAGAACTCTTCCGAGCACTTCGAGACACGAGAAAGAAATATATGATTTTTATCTTGTTCTTTCTTTTTTAACCTTGAAAAGGGTTTGTTCGAAAATGCTTGGAAGAACTTGGAATCCTTTATTTTTTATCCAACGCCCCTTCAAACTGAAGTCAATCCTTCACCCACTTCACCCATTCTCCCCTTATTTGAATTGTAAATGGCATTCATGGTGCGTACTTTATTGGTGCCTTATTCAGGTTACATTAAAAATAATAGAATGATATACAACGTTAAAGAAGTGATTACTAAAGTATGGCATTTGTGGCACAGTGGAACAATTAAGGTGGCACTTTTTTATTTATATTATAAAAATAATACAATATGCTTATATTAAGTTTATATGGAATTACTTTGCCACGCCAGTCCGATACAGCTTTTAGCTATGGCACAGTTCTCAAAAGTTTGCCCACCACTGTTTTAAAGCTTGAGATTTTACGTATACTGTATGTAGAGTAATCAAAGAGAAGGTTGGAGTGTTTCATGAGAGAATCGATATCCATAACTGGACTAATGAAATTATACAAGAAGAATAAATTAATGTAGTGAATGCAAAAAACTTCTTTTTTTCTACGTAAAGGTCAAAATATGATAATTAAAACCCACTCTAATAGACAGAGTTTATTTCCACAACAGTTTCGATGCCCACTGGCATCCTCTTCGGGGATACAGAAGAGGATGCCAGTGGGCATCGAAACTGTTGTGGAAATAAACTCTGTCTATTAGAGTGGGTTTTAATTATCATAAATTAATTTATGTATATCCACTCTGTAGAGCGTTCTTGTAATCAATGCTTTTGTTTAACTAGGGGTTTTTAATTAGATTTTTCAAAGGTACATCTTTATTCCACCCGGTCAAGTAGAGCTGTGTGGGTTGAGCCACTCCACGCAGAAGCAGCTTACTCCATACAGGGGCGGACAAGACTCCTGGACAGAGAGAGAGAGAGCAACTGAGTCGGGGGTGAAGAAGCTTCGGAGCCGGTACAACACACCTAACCTCTTAGACGCTTTTTTAGAGGGAGAGTATATTATGGTTTTTTCAAGAAAGATCACGAGAAAAGGAAACACCAAGAATGTTAAGAGAAGAGGAAGGATTGAGTTGTGTATTGTTGAAGGGAAGGGGATAGTCGTGTGGAAGATTGTGACGAGTAGACAGATGAAAGAACTGCGTTTTTGAGTCTTTGAAAGCTACAGGGTTTTCTTTGCCCCAATCAGAGATAGGAGAAAGATCGGAGGTCAGGTACACAATAGCCGTCTCACGCGAATCATGCAGTGACTATTGAGAGGGACGCTTTGTGAAGTGGGTGGAGAAGTGAAGGGACTCATCAACATAGGAGTGGATAGGACAGAAAGTGCGACTTAAAAGATCATTAATAAATAAAAGGAGTGGGTGACACTGCAGAACCCTGAGGAACACCATTATTAATCTTTTTTGAAAAGAACAGCGACCATCTAAAACCGCAGCTATAGATCAGCCAGAAAGGAAACCAAAGATGAAAGCACAGATAGAAGGATAGAAACTGAAGGAGGGCAGTGTGGAAATTAAGGATTTGTGCCAGACGCTATCAAAAGTTTTTGATATTTCTATCGCAATAGTAAAGGTTTCACCGAGGTCCCGAAAGGAGGATGTCCGAGAGTCAGAGAGATATGCAAGAAGATCGCCAGTTGAGCGTCCCTTGCGGAACCCATACTGTCGATCTCAAAGAAGATTGTGAGTAGAAAGGTGTTTAAGAATCTTCCTCTTAAGGATAGATTAAAAAACTTTAGAAATGCAAGAAATCAAAGCAATTGGACGATATTTGGAGGGTTGAAACCGGTCACCCTTCTTTGGGAATGGCTGAATGAAAGCGAACGTCCAACAGGAAAGAAAAGTACCAGATTAAAGACAAAGACGAAAGAGTTTCCCTAGTCAGGGTGTCAGCACAGAAGTACAGTTCTTGAGAACAAGAGGAGGAACACCATCAGGACCCTGCGCCTTCCTAGAGTTGAGCCCGGATAGAGCAGAGAAAACATCTTTGGAAGAGATTCTAATTTCAGATATAATTAAGTCAGATGGAGGAACAGCACCGGAATCGTCCATGGTTGAGTTGGAGGCGAATGTTTGAGCGAAGAGTTCAGCTTTATCAGGAGAAGAGACGGCAACTGAGCCGTCGGAATGGAAAAGAGGAGGGAAAGAAGAAGTAAAGTTGTTGATGTTTTTGGCTAAGTGCATGAAGTGCCAGAAAGAGCGAGAAGAATTAGAATTAGAGAGGTTTTCACATTTTTCTTTGACGATGGAATTTTTGGCGAGTCGAAGAACAGATTTTGCACGATTTCGGGCAGAAATATAAGCTAAGTGAGACTCAGGAGTTTGATGGCGACGGTACCTTCTGAAAACTTCCTCTCTGTTGCGGGTAGCATTAGACTAGAGCAAACAAAGTTAACTCAAGTTTTTCGGCATTAGTAGAAGGTAAAGAATGTGGAATGTACGTCATACCCGAGAGAATTACCTCCGTGATGCGCTCACCACACTCGGATGGATCCCGGTCACAGAAACTTTAATTATTCCATGAGAAGTAGTGACTAAGAACAATTTGTTTAGTATTTGTAAAATTAATTAATCTTGTACCTTCTGTATGGTTTCTTCAATCAGAGGTAAATGTTAATGGTATTAATGTATTATAATATATAATACGAGTACATGGCATGTTTTATAAATAATTATTACATATCATATTGAGTGAAGTGACAGTGAATAAAATTATGGAAAATATCCAGATTCGCCCTCCACCCTTCCTCTTTGCTAACCTTCTCGCGTCCCCTTTCACTAAGTTGCGCTTCGCTCTTTGGGATACGCCGATTTAAAGGGAAAGAAAAATATTAATTGGCAACCTACCTGTATAAAGGTATTAATTAGTAACGTACCTGTTTATGATTAAGAAGAGAATTTATTTGAGTTAGAATTTGTCTTTTCAATGCATATTTAAATTGTATTTTACCATTGTTCCATTGTTCCCATTCGGCTCCATTTCCATTCCCATTCACATTCCAAAAGTGGGAATTCCAAACTTGAGAAAAGAGTTTCCTGATTTGGGAAAGAGTATAAAAATGAGGGTTGTGAGGCAGTTGCACGCGTGACGGGTACTTTCTCTGACAAATCTAACTTAAAGTGGGAAATCCAATACAGTTGGACTGAGAATGGATCGATTTGAGAATTGTCTCCTTTGAGATTCCCATTTTGGGATTCCTCATTCTTGGACCAAGACTGAAATGAGAATGATAGGGATTGGGGAAAAGACCTTGTTTTTTTCGCTTGTAGTTATTTGATCCAATTAATAATGTTAATATGAAAATAAATTAGAAATTTACATGTTAAAACCTCATTTTAAAGTTAATAATACAGTATATAATAGGTGGTAAACCAAGCCATACTGCAGCTGAGCCCCTATACTGGATAGGGAGACGATCAGTAGCGGATTATAATGGGGGCAAAGGGGGCATTTGGCCACGGCCCCAACATGCTGACCGGCCCCAAAAAACTATGTAAACACTATAATCTACCGTTGAAATAATTGGTCGACCGTGAGGAAGAAAAAAAAATTCTAGATTCCGCTTCTACAAAACCTAGTTTAGTATCCCATTTATGTGAACAAAGTATACATTTTCTGTAATCACATCTTTGTTTTTGTTTCTTTTTCTGTTGATCGATCCCAGTCAGCGATATTATATACGTGTACGGGTAGTCAGTCAATTAAATCATGATAAATCATTTAATATTATATAAATCCTTCAAAACTATATCTAAATAGGCCAGAAACACGAGGGATTCTTTACTCAACCACAGTCAGATAACCTGTGCTCCGGGATGGCACTATAGTGATTAGTGACTCATTTTGACACCGGCCCGAAAATATTCATTGCCCCCTGCCCTAACAATGCTTAATCCGGCCCTGGAGACGATCACTAGACACAGGAGAAATACCGGACATCCTGAAGAGCGCGAACATAGTCCCAATATATAAAGGAGGAGATCGATCCGAGGCCAAAAACTATAGGCTGGTGTCGCTTACATCTCATCTCACTAAAATATCATATTTGAAAGAATAGTTAGACAGAAAATCTAGACTTTTTGGAAACTCAGAAAAAATTAAAAGATAACCAACATGGATTTCGGTGAGGTATGATAGATCATGCCTATCACAACTAATGGAACACTACAACAACATTATTGATGCACTGGAAAGTAATAAAAACTATGCTGTAATATACACAGACTTTGCCAAAGCGTTCGACAAGTGTGACCATGGAATCATAATACATAAACTGAAATATATGGGAATAACGGGAAAAGAAGGGAAATGGATATATAATTTCCTTAGTGAGAGGCGGCAAGTCGTTACAGTACAAGGAGTATCTTCATCAGAATCAGTGGTCCTCAGCTCAGTACCACAAAGAACAGTATTAGCTCCACTACTCTTCATAATCATGCTAACTGACAAAGATGAGGACGTTACCAGAGACAGCACAGTAACATCCTTTGCGGATGACACAAAGATTAGTAGAAAAAATAAGAAACCCAGAAGATATAGGATCTCTACAAACAGACATGAACAGAATCTACAAGTGGACGGAAGACAACAATAAGTTTAACACTGAGAAATTTCAACTGTTACGGTATGGAAAAAGGGAGGACCTAAAATCCATGGAATATTATACCCCAAATGGACAGGAAATTCATAGAAATTCTAAAGCAAAAGATTTATGAGCTGTAATGACTGACGATGCAAAATTTGAAAAACAAAATAAGATAGCAGTAGACAGAGCAAAGAGAATTAACTGGGCAGATACTGAGAACTAGGACACGGTTCTGATTAATCAGTTAATCATTGTTTCGAATTTAATCATTAATTAATCAAAAAAATATTTTTAGAAAATGATGGGAAATAATTAATTTTCCTCATAATTTCACCATCATTTTACCTTAAATTTTATAATGTATCATTTGAATTTGGCGCCTTTTTGCATGTATAAACTGTCTAATCCGCCCATGCCTGATTTCTTGAACTAAAGCAAACTAAATGTTTGAGCAAAATGTTTTCTTCGGTCTTATCTCACGCAACAGAAACAATAAAGCTCTTTCTTACTCTTTTCACAAGTATTTAATTTTTAATCACTTTTAATCAGTTAATCATCGATTAATTAGAAAATTTCATCATTCATTACTTTTTCCTAAAAATTATTAATTAACCATGCCCTACTGAGAACCTTTAAACGAAGGGATAGGAATATAATTGGAATACTGCTAGGTCCTAACATGCCCATATAAAAAAAGAAGACATTAGACAGCTAGAAGGGATCCAGAGAAGCTTCACATCCAAGATCAATGGGTACAAAGAACTAAATTACTGGGAAAGGTTATGCGAATTAAACCTATATTCAGTGGAAAGGAGAAGGGAGAGATACACTATTATTTACACTTGGAAAATAATGGAGAAACTAGTCCCTAATCTTACTCTGAACCCTGTAACCCCTCAAACAACACTGGAAAGTAGAAAAGGAAGACTCTGTCGTGTTGCCAAATTAAAGGCTAGAGAGGGAACATCCTTAACCCTGAAAGAAAATAGTTTTGTTGTGAGAGGACCAAGACTGTTTAATCAGCTGCCCAAAGACCTAAGGAACACGAGTGGTGTTGCGGTGGACATCTTGAAATGAAGATTAGACGCCTGGCTCAGAACAATCCCCGATGAGCTAGGCGTACCTGGCTATGTGAGATGGAGAGTACAAGAAACCAACTCACTACTTCACCAGGCCAACTCGAGAGGAGGGGCGACAAGCTTGACCTTCGTGAAATGAGGAATCATCGCATGGAACATTTGAAAGGAAAAGTATATAGGAAAGTTGTTTAAACCTAATATGAGCCAGCTGATATTAGGTTTAAAATGAAAGGTGAAGTAATTGAGGAAGTACAAGAGTTTAAGTATTTGGGTCAAACTATTACCAGCTCCTTGAGTGATGACTCGGATATAAGAAAACAATCTCGAAGCCTTTGTGCTAAAGCGAATATGACTATAAGCAACTTTCGGTTCTGTACAAGTGAAGCTAAAGACACTCTCTTTCTTACTTTCTGCAGTAATATATACGGACAGCAACTCTGGAGAAATTATAAAAAAGGTTCTGGCAGAACCCTAAATTTGCTGTACAAAAGGTCTTTTAGACTCTTACATAAATTATCCCCGTGATGCTCAGCTTCGCAAATGTTTGCTACCCGCAATGTCCCGAGCTTTCCGGAGGTAACAAGACCTGCTCAATACAGTCTGATGCAAAGAATTAAAAAATCAACCAACCCGATTATCCAAGCTATCCATGAGTCCTGCCGTTTATCCTCTAAGTCTAAGGGATAGAATTCTTGGTACGAAAACTTATGTCTGTAGCTCCACTTAACTCCGACATTACTGTATTATTTCTAATCAATTGTATATATTTCTATCCTTAGTATATGAACTGTCATTGTATTAATAATATTTTTTTCATTTTTATTTTCATATATATATACTGTATATATATATATATGATGAAAAGAACCACGAAGGAAAAGGAAACACAGAGTGGTGCTCAAGCGCTTTCATCTAATGACATCCTCAGGAACACATTAGACGAAAGCGCTTGAGCACCACTCTGTGTTTCCTTTTCTTTCGTGATTCTTTTCATCATAAATATTATTCACGTGTTACTTTCGTGAAATAATTTTCATATATATATATATATATATATATATATATATATATATATATATATATATATATATATATATAGTTTACTCTCACTCAGCGTCATTCTCATCCATGACTTTTCCCACTCTCGTCAAAATTAGGTTAGGTTAGGATACGATAAGTTAGGTTAGGTTAGGTTTCCTTGAATGAGAATCGAGTAACATTGTTTTCCAAATCAGGAAACGCTTTTTGTTAAATATGGATTTTTCACTTTCGTACATTCTCAATTGTGGACCAGGAATGGGAATACAACGAAATTGAGATATTGAGTGGAAAGTAATCATTTATATATATATATATATATATATATATATAGAGAGAGAGAGAGAGAGAGAGAGAGAGGAGAGAGAGGAGAGAGAGAGAGAGAGAGAGAGAGAGAGAACTTTGGTCTTGAGTTGCTTTACGGTTGCTGCAGCGTAATTAAATTATTAAAAACGACAAGAGTTATTCCTTTAAAGTATCCATTTTCTTCCGTACATTTTGACAGAAAATAGATAAATTTTATGGGTAATTAAACCAAAGAAAAACGTGCCTCGTGAGTAGATATCAGCGTTCAAGACTGAAATACAATAACGATAATTCCTTATGGCTATAATATACCTTTTCACGATTCGCTGTTGAGTTTGTAGTTACCTAAATAGTTTTATGTTGAACTTAAATTTTGCAATTTAAGGTTAAGTATTGGAGTAAATGTATATTTTTGTAAGACATTAGCAAAGCTGGGCACAAACCGTTAATCCGTTAATCGTTAATTAACGAAGTTAACTTTTTCGTTAACGATTTAACTTTTAAGTTAACTTTGAAAATCATTATCGGACTAATTAACTTCCGTTACATTTAACTTCCGTTAACTCAAGTCCGTTAACCCCAAAAATTCATAAATAAACGTTTAAAAGTTTCTATTATTTTCAGTGCTGAGCAGGTGCGCAATTAATCCGCCACTGTTAATAGTGATGAACGAATTTCCATTTCCGCAGTGCAAAATCAGGCGATATATTTGTTTCCGTCGCCACAATTTGTGTCTTACCAAATATGGTAGTTATTTATGGCATTGGTTTGAGCAAAACATGGTCGACTGTAAAATCAGGCGGAAAGATTTGCCATTTGAGTTGAATGTTTCAACTTCTTTCAAGAAATATCACGAGCATTTTAAGGCACTTTCAATAATATATATGTAACAATTACAACAAATAACTACATTCGTTTCATTTGCAGTCTGTCTCTTGCGCAACATGTTTGTGCTAGTGAATATTTAAAAATAATCGGTCAAGTAAGTCATGTATATTTATAATATGTCTGTGAGTACCTTATTAGTAGTCTCCTTGATACAATGATACATTTCAAGAACCATAAAACTGATCAGGTAAGATCACTTTTGGCAGGCATCGACAAAAGGTTTGGGCCCCTCCTGGAGGATGACGAATGCCAGCTGGCTGCTGCCTTCCATCCCAGGTTTCGCCTCATTTGGTTGGACAAGTATGACAACACCAAGGTCACCAGGGTGAGGAAAAGCATGGAGGGTACAGTCGAGGAGGCCATGAAGCAGCAGTCCAACGAAGTGGGCAGCAACAGTGGAGGCAGCAACAACGAGGAGGAGGAGGAGGAGGATGACTTCTTCAGTGCTGTCATCCAGACAAAAGAGAGCAGCAGAAGCCACAGGTCACTCAAGGGCAAGGCCCAGAACTTGGTCAAGACCTGGCTGGAGACCAACTCCAAGGACTTGCTGACAGATGCTGCCTTCTTGGGTGAGCAAGTGTTGGTGGACTTGTTCATCAAGTTCAACACAGCCATCCCCTCCAGTGCTGCAGTAGAGCGTTTGTTCTCTATGGGCAAGGACATCCTGAGGGCCAAGAGATCATCCCTGTCTGATGAAAACTTTGATATGCTAATTTTCATGAAGGGCAACATGCATCTCATGGACAAAATGGAGAAAGAGAAGAAGAGGGAAAATTAAATTATATATATATTGTGTTTTTCATTTTTTTTATAATAAAAGTTAACGTTAACGGTTTATCGGTAACTTCCGTTACATGTTTAACGGATTAACGGTTAACGAAGTTAACTTTTTGGTTAACGGATTAGCGGTTAACGAAGTTAACTTTTTGGTTAACGGTGCCCACCACTGGACATTAGGCTACGCTTAGTAAGTTTCGTCATTCATATTTTTCACCGCAGACACTGTTTTTGTCCCCCAAAAAGTGCAAATTCATCCGCAAAATCCCTTTCTCACTTTCGCGTGATGAGTCAGATCCGTTGTAATCAACCTCTGTAAAGTTTCCAGTTTGAACTTAAATGTTCATTGGTTCATTCATTGTCATTGTGAATGTAATTGATTTCACTTACAAAGAACATCGTTTCCATTCACAAAATGGGATATCTACCAATTGGAGGTGATAGAGGGAAGAATAAGGTGTCTTTTCAAACAGAAAACGCATTTTGTCGATTTTGTCGCTTATCCCTTTCTTCCGCTGAGCTACTCATATATCCAATGCTATTTATTTTTAAAAAAAATATATTAAATATTTTCCAAATAATGAAAAATGAATAAATAAAAATTAAAGTTGTAAAGAATAAAAAAAAAAAAAATCAGCGAAACATTTTCTTATCCTGATTTCCATATTATGCAACAAAGTACAAGATACGTTATATTTACCTTTAACTTGCTACTATAACAATAGTAAGTAATAACTAGCTTTTTCCCACTCAAAGGCGCCATGGTTCAATGAATAACAGGTAGGCCCTATGGGGAAATTACACTTAAAAAATAACTGGTTACAATCCAATTACTTTGCATATGCGCAATTGCAATTATAATTACTGCAGTTGGCAAGTGTAATTGATTACAATTACATTGAAAAGTAATTAATTTCACTTACAATTTACTTTTCATTAATTTATAACCTTAACTTTTTATTTCCATACCCAATACCCATAATGTGAATATATATATATTATTCTATTTGAACACGTATTTAAATCAGTCAGTGTAATATCAGGTGAATTGTTCAATGTTCATTGGGTTCATTCTCATTGTAATTGATTTCAATTACAATTACATTTTTAGTTAGTTATAATTACAATTATATTTTTAGTTACTCAATTACAATTTTACAACTTTAAAAAATGTAATTAATTACAATCAATTACTGTTACAAATTACAATTACCCCATGATTGGTGGGTAACGCAGGGGCATACCTAAAGTATTTGGCACCCGGGGCGGATCCTTCCTTTGGCACCCCCCCATGAATAATTTTAAAATTTAAACACACACAAAAATATATTATGTTTGCGAGTAGATTTTTAAACAGTACAGTACTGTCATAAGCAAATTGGAAATAAGAAAAATGCAGGCCATTAAAAATTCAGTGAACAGGTAATACTGCATTTTATTTTATACAAAAAACACAGGAAATCCAGTCTCAACGCTCAGCCTATTCTTCAAAGGTAAATAAAGAGGATTCACAGTCTCTGCTTTCGAGCCTTAATTTCTGCAAATTGATGAATGACCTTATCAAAATTCACCTTCTTTGCATATTCATGTTCAATTGAAAGTAAAGCCAGATTTGTCAATCTTGTCTGACTCATGGTCGAGCGAAAGAAATTTTTTGTCAATTTCAATTTGGAAAAACTTCTTTCACATGAAGCAATAGACACACAGACAGTCAAAAAGAATCTCAAACACAGTGACAAGCTTGGCAAAGATTCACAAAAATCCCATTTCACAATAAACTCCAGAAACTGCAATGCTGTCCATTTCTTTGCCTCTTCAACGCTGATTTTGGCAGCTTCCAAATGCCTCCGAAGTCGTCCAATTTCCACACTTGATATCTTCATCAGAGAATTCATCGAAAATCTGAGTCAAATTTGGAATATACTTCCGAAGTTCTTCTTCTGTTGCAACAACCAAAGTGTTTGGCTGAATAACAGCGAAGATTGACAGAATTTGATCCATTGCCTTAGAACGAATCTCCAATTCTTGATGAAAGCGATCAAGACATTCAAACATAGCCCTTCTACTTCCTCTGGCAATGTGAGACCAGCATCCTTTGCCATCTCTCCTGGCATCCTTTTTCGGAGCTTTACTCTCCCTCTTCTCTCCATAGAAATGTCAATTTCCTCACACTTTGTAAGTTGCATAATGAATGGCCCTCTCCACAATGCATTTACCGGGTATTATAACATCACGACGATGCATTTATAAACACTTAAACATCATTATGATACCACATTGTCAAAACTTACTGGACACTGATATAAGTACCATGATATTGTTATAAACACCAGCACTTTATGCTTTATCATAATTATTTAATGAAACATACCTCATGTATGTGGAGTCACAGTGTCAAGTGAACAAGACTTGGACTGTCAGTTGCAGCCAGCTGGCTATGCTCAACAAACTGATGACTAAAACGTCAACAAACGTTCGCTTATCGATGTAATTTTTATCAAATATTTAATTTTTCGTTTGTAAATTTTGTATTGCCAATAAAAATAAAAATTTATTTTATAGTGGAAATTAACATTAAGCTGTTGTAATAGTTTGAACATTTTTTAATTTTTTTTTTTACTTTGGCGAATTTTTCATTTGGTTTGAAAACTTGTACTGGTATTTCAACTCTCCCGATGGCATCCCCCTCCTGGCTGTCACCCGGGGCGGACCGCCCCCCTCGCACCCCCTTAGTACGCCACTGGGGTAACGCAGTTTCCCTATAAGCGAAGTGAAGAAGACTGTGGTTGGCGGTTCGAACCCCGATACGACGTGCAGCCACTGCGGTTACCCGGATGTGCAGTGTACACATTGAGGCCGGCGGTTCGGACCCAAATAATGCTGGTAATTATAATCCTGGAGCTAGTGCAGTTGGCCACTTGGTTGGCCTGTGCGTTGTGCCAGTTTCTGACCGTCCTGACTGATTATTACGTCGTGGCTGGTGTCCTAAAACTGCTTCAGTCGATCAGCGAAGTTAAGCGACATTGGGTCCGGAAAGTAGTTCGATGGGAGACACGTCCACGACTTTCGGTCAGTACTTAACCGAAAAGAGAGAGCTCTGTATCCCACATTCGCACAGTTCAACGTCCAACAAGAGAAGGGAGAAAGAAGACGCCATTAGCGTCTGAGTATTGCCATAAAGCACAATTATTCACTAACTTAGCGTCGTATCGCTTGGGAATAACAATGGCTCATCCACGTCTAAAAGAAGTGATACCCATGATACGTCTAAGACTCAGTGGTGGCCAACCGCGGCGCATTGCGCCAAAGGTGGCGCATCAAGTACTTTGAAGTGGCGCATCGAGGTCTAGTATGAATTGTGCTAAATTTTCACTTCTAACACTAAATATTAAAAATCAAAGATTTAAGCAGTTAAGATGTAGTTAAGCAGTTAAGATGTAATCTCATTAAGGTAAATATTTTTCACATTATATTTCTATTTAAGGTAAATATTATATATTTTATTAGTAATTTTTTCACAAATTTTTTTTTGGCGCATCCGAATTAAACCTAACCTAAAAATGGCACGCATCAAAAATGGTTGGCCGCCACTGGTCTAAGTGATACGTTTGATATCCACAGACGATCCTTTATGATCTTAAATATTAGGAAATTTAATGACTCACTAGTCACTATGGGGTTCCCCAGGGCCAGAGCCCAGGGGTATTCAGGACGGTAATAAAACAGAATGAGAATAGAATGTTTATGTACTGAAAATCATTCAAATGAATAATTTTCCCTTTAAATTTCTCTAAAACCAATGATTCGATGGGATGCCGTGGAGAATCAATGATAAAGAAAAGATGTACCCGTATTCACTGTCCACAGACTGAAAAAATTATCAATAAGAATTAAGAATTGTATATAAAATTGAACGTATAAGTATAAAACAAATATATATATATATATATATATATATATATATATATATATATATATATTAGGGTTGGCAATGCTCTGAGTTTGCTGGCTCCAGCTCCGGAGTGCTCCAGTGACTCAGCTCTTGCTCCAGGCCGGCTCCAGAGCTGAGAGTGACCCCCAGCTCCAGCTCCGAAGCTGCTCCACTAACACAGTTCCAGCTCCAGAGCTACTCCACTGACCCCAGCTTTACTTGCCAGCGTGTGCAAGAGTGCTTGCATTTTGTGTACAGTGTCTATCTTTGGATTTATTCAGCGTAATGGCGATACATAGTTGCGAGTAGTCGCAATTTGCTTAATTCTCTGAATTGTAAGTGTGATAGAGTTTCTAATAAGTACTGAGTACTTGCAGCGTTTTCACAGCTTGAATTTTAGTTGGTCAGAGTAATAGTTTTAAGGGTGCTCAAAAGTATCTGTTTTTTTATGACATTCTAATCTATTATAAAAAAGTGTCCTTTTCTCTTAACCGTACGATTTACTATCCATACTTGGCAAACTGGTACAGCCAGGACACTATATTACGATTAAAAAATAATATACGCGCATTCGTACAGTCGTACACTCAACATCAGTGGTCCGGTTTGTTTACAACTTGTATTTTACATGCTGAAAGAAAACTTGTTCACCGTCAAACCGTCAAAAACACCAATCGCTAGTGATCGGCTCCCATCCCCTAAACCTGCTGACATTCATTCTACTATAAGTGGAGCAGCTCCACGCTTCAGCTACAATTCCAAGTTCCGGAGCGCTGCGATAAGTCTGGCTCTAGCTCTGCTCCGGCTCCACAACCCCAGCTCCAGCTCCACTCCGGCTCCTGGCTCTGGCAGCACTGCCAACCCTAATGTAGTTATAGTATGGGAATAAATGAAAGTATAGTTATGCGTATACAAATACATTTTCAGTAAGGTATATAAGTATAGAAATTAGAGAAGATGCGTAATCAACCAACCGCAGGTATTCTTTTCTAAAAATAATCTAAAAACAGGTTAAAAATAAGTTTGTTCTTTCTATCTTGGTGCTGTCCCACCTTCTATTTTTACCTCTCAAAAGGTAGTTAATTATGGTATGAGAATGAGTCGATTAAAAAGAATTTTGTTTATTAATCATATTTTCATTTATTTAGTTTAAATTGAGGCATGATATAGGTATAGGCACAGACATAGGTCCGGTGGGTATAGGTATAGGTAGAGAGTTTTTACAGAGGTACAGGTATCTACAGGTGTAACAATGAATTTTGAATCTCTCTCTCTCTCTCTCTCTCTCTCTCTCTCCTCTCTCTCTCTCTCTCTCTCTCTCTCTCTCTCTCCTTTTAGTATTAAGTCTTTTTCTCTTCTTTTACTGTTAGGCCCCTACTGCTACCTCATGCGTGGGAAGAGAGGCTTTGGAACCTCTATAAATAACACCATTTAACGCTCGTAGGTTGTGAGAGACTGGGATGGAGGGGTCCCAGGCGTAGGGGCGCGATGAATGGAGTGTGGCTAGTGCCCCGTTAAGCCCATTCCTAACGCGTAATGGCCTGACCAGCCCCCTGCGACCGTTCTTTGGTGACCAATTGATGGTGCTTGGCTGTACTGCTCTGAGGTGAGAGAGCTTTACTGCCCAGCTGGCTCCAGGCCAGCGTAAAGTCTCGGGCGTAGCCTCTGGGTCTGGTGGGATATCCCTTGAACACTGGATTCTAAGAGTCTGGCCGCTTGTGAGTGACTAGTAAGACTTAGTAAGGGGCTGCATCTCGCTGTCGCTCCTGGCGGGAAATCCGTGACGCCTGCGTCGCGAGTGTTTGTCAGTTGGTAGCTGCGACACGTTTGGGACTGTCCGGCCCTGGGGAGACCTTTGGTCGGTGCGGCAGCAGCGAGAGGTGTAGTCTTCTGGAAGGGATGAACGTCACTTGCAAATAGGTGGATGCGTCTACGCGCGGAATGAATTCACCCCCCCCTCCTTTTTTATATACTGGTCAGAACGTTTTTGATAGTTTTCATTGCTAGAACGCTTTATCTTATTCAGAGTATTCAGAATTCGAAAAAAAAAAAAGTTACAATGACTGGACCGCAGAAACTGAAGGCTGAATGTGCGAGGTGTGAAGTAAACCAGTGGGTGACGAACTTCAAAGAAGCCTGCTTCGAGAAGATCAACCACTCCAGCATGTGCCGCTTTTGCGAACTCATGCAGTTTTACTTGAAGCTGGAGGAGAGGGTCCGGCGGCTCGAGTCGTCCAGATCGGCTGTTGGAGGTGCGGCGGTCACTGACGAGGCTGCGCCGCCCTCCAACCCGGAGCTCATTCAGGATAGGATAGCTGCCGTGGAAAGGCGTCCAGCGATGGAATGGACAGAGCTCGGGACCGCGGAGAAAGGGTAGAGGTGCAACCGGGGGCCAGGGTCTAAATCAGTGTCAGGAATCGCCAGCGACCCACGTGGAATGCATGGAACCGCGGCGTAAGGTGGAGGGCGTAAAGAAGGGGCCGATAGAGAAGGGTGGGAAGGGGCCGATAAAAAAAAGGGTGGGAAGGGGCCTACTGATGACCCAAAGAAGCCGAAGGATGTAGCTGCCGGTCGGGGTGGGTCGGGTGGTGTAAGTGCGGCCGAGTCTATGGGTGGCGACGGGTTTCGAAAGGTCTCGGGCAAGAAGGCTGCGAAGCCGAAGCCCGAGACCCCAGTTGCCCCTGTCAGGACCTCCAACCGCTTTAGTCTCCTGTGCGCGAAGGAGAAGACACCGTTTTAATTGGGGACTCGCAGATTAGGGGCCAGGAGAAGTACTTTGCTTCTGCAAACCGAGACAGGAGGAAGGTAAGGTGCTTACCGGCGGGGAACGGCGCACATAAGGAAGGAATTAGAGAAGGTGCGCGTGGCTAGTCGGAGGACTGCGATCGTTGTCCATGCTGGTGGCAACGACTTGTTCCTCAAAGGCGGTAGGGTAGGTTCAACGGAAGGGATCATCACCGAGATCATGTCTCTTGCGGATGATCTAAAACTTAAGACAGACAGGGGAATGTTGATGGGTATTTTACCGCGGATGAATGCCAGTGACCACGCGCTCAGTAAGGTCATTGGCATCAACGAGAGGGTGCAAGACTTGTGCGTCCCACTGGGCGTGAGGTTTGTTGACCCGTTCGACGCGTTTTCGGGTAGGTGGGACCTGTATCAGAGGGATGGTGTCCACCTCAATGTCAAGGGTAAAGGTGTGCTAGGCACGCTGCTTGACCGGCACCTATACCGTATGGTGAGGTCGAGTCCGGGGAGATGATGGGCCCCACCGGGGAGAGATGATGATGAGCCGGTGGCGGACGTACCTTCAACTGAAGGGTGCGTCCAGGTGGGTGACCCTCCTTCCACGTTGGAGGGGGCTCAGGCTCCTGCGGAAGTTGCCCCCTCGTTAGTGAGGGGCTCTTCAACTCCCGACAGCCCTGGCTGTTCGGGAAACGGGTCGTGCTAGGGGGCGGTCAGAATAGGGAAGGCTCCCTCCGTGCAATGCTTTTAATGCTAGGTCGATTAGGAACAAGTTTTGCGAGCTACGGGCGCTCTTAGCATCAGAATACCAGGATATCGTTGCTATCACCGAGTCCTGGATTCATACTGATCGTAGGGACTACGTTGGGGAGGGGGTGGGGTACTAATTACGTCAGGGACACGTTGAGTCCGGTTGACTGCCAGTTCCGGTCGGAACGGGAGCTGCTTGGCGTCGATCTGAACGTGGGAGGGACGAACTATAGGTTAATCTTGGTGTACAGACCTCCGCATCTCCTCCTCGAGGAGGATACAGCCCTGTACACCGAACTCAGTAGCCTGCTAGGGGATAGGGTGTGTGTAGTTTTAGGAGACTTCAACTGTCGCGGCATAAAGTGGGAAGACAGGACTGCTGATGCTGAAGGGAGGAGGCTAGTTGACTTTGCTGATGAGAACTTCCTCACTCAGTGGGTCAATGAGCCTACACGAGGCGAAAGCGTTCTAGACTTAGTATTCACGACCGAAGACAACCTCGTCACTGGCCTCACCGTTGACGAATCGTTGGGCGGGAGTGATCACGGTCTATTAGGTTCCGTGTGTGCGTCCCTCGGGTGAAGCGTAGTAACTCGAGAGGCAGTAAGCTCGATCTCCGGCGGGCGACTTTGTTAGCCTCGGGATAGCGTAGGTGAGATGGGGTTAGAGGTCGGCGGCGATGTTGAGGGAGTGTGGAGTGCATTCCGGGACGAGTTTATGGTGCTGCAGTCTGCTGCCATACCCTCAAAACCGGTCACCCCTGCTTCAACGCAGCCTAAGTGGTTCAATCGTGACATCGCTTCGGCTATCCGAAATAGGAAAGTAGCGTATAGGAGGGCGAAGGCCAATCGTTCCCATGAGAACACTGAAGCGTATGTCCGCCTGTGTAGGGAAGTGAAGGCGAAGGTTAGGCTAGCGAAACGTAACGAAGAACTACGGGTGGCAAGCCTCTGCAAGGGGAACCCTAAGGAGTTCTTCAGTTATGTTAATATAGAAAGCCCATTAGAAGGACCGAAGCGGCGTTCTGCGGACCTCCGACGCGGACATCGCTAATGTGCTTAATGAGTACTTTGCGGGAGTGTTCACCAGGGAGGACACCCGCGTCATCCCCGAGCCAGGCGTGAGGCACGAAGGTGCTGGCCTGGATAGTGTTCGATGTACCGCGACAGTCGTTGCCGATAGAATAGACAAACTGAGCGCGTTTAAGGCTCCTGGGCCAGACCAGTTTCTCCCAGAGTGTTGCGGGAGGTGCGCGACCAGGTGGCTCCCCACCTGGCTACAGTCTTCAACAAATCGTTGGAGACGGGCCAGGTGCCTGGTGACTGGAGGGAAGCCAACGTGACCCCTATATTTAAGAAAGGGGATCACGAAAGTCCAGGGAACTATCGTCCCATTAGTCTCACTTCACTTGTAGGTAAATTATTAGAGGGGATAATAGCGGATAGGATCGTTGACCATTTGGATTCCTACAAGCTGCTTGGGGACTCCCAACATGGGTTTAGACGGCATAGGTCGTGTCTCACCAACTTGCTCGAGTTTTTCCACGTCATGTTGGGTGAGTATGATAAGAGTAGGGCGATTGATATGCTTTATCTCGACTTTGAGAAAGCCTTTGATAAGGTACCTCACCGCTGGCTAATGGCGAAAGTGCGCGCGCTGGGTATCGGTGGGGAAGTAGGGTGGATTGAAAACTGGCTGAAGAATGGGCGGCAGAGGGTTGTAATTAAAGGGGTTAGTTCGGGTTGGGCCTCGGTCACTAGTGGGGTTCCTCAGGGTTCCGTTTTGGGGCCACTGTTGTTTATCATTTGCATAAATGATATCGACGGTGGCATCGTCAGTCGGATCGCCAAATTCGCTGATGACACCAAGCTTGGGGCCAATGTTGGGACACCCGAAGCGATCGAGCAACTGCGTGCGGACCTAGGTAGAATAGGAGAGTGGTCCGAAAAATAGCAAATGCCGTTTAACTTGGGTAAATGCAAAGTGATGCACATTGGCTACGCCAATCCCAAGTCGGACTACTCGATGTTGGGGAACAATATCGAGGCGACTGATTTGGAAAAAGGACTTGGGTGTGCTAATTAGCAGCGACCTTAAGTTTACGAAACAGTGCGTAGAGGTGGAATAGAAAGCCCAGAAGCTGTTGGGTTATATTAGGAGGCAATTTCAGTTTCGGAACAAGAAGATTGTGCTCTCTCTATACAATTCCCTGGTTCGGCCGCACCTGGAATATGCTGCGCAGTTCTGGTCGCCCACTCTCAGGAAAGATATTGAAAGGCTGGAGCGAGTGCAGGCGAGGGCCATAAAGTTAATCCCTTCAGTTAGGCATATGGGCTACAATCGACGGTTACGCGCCCTGGACTTGTTTTCGCTGGAAACTCGGAGGCTGCGCGGTCAACTCATCGAGGTTTTCAAGCTCTTACGCGGGTTCAACGATGTCGATTTTAGAAGATGTTTAGTTTAAATGATAACCCAACTCGCAACAATGGTTGGAAGTTGGATTTGAAACGGTTTAGGACTAGTGTGTGTGGGAATTTTTACGTATAAGATCTGTGACACGTGGAACAGTTACCTTCAGAAGTTGTGAACAGTTCCTCTGTGGATCATTTCAAGAAAAGGTTAGACCAAATCTTGCACACTATTTGAGTGTGTAGAAAATTTTCCCTGGCACCCGTTGCCATTGGTACCTCCTCGGTATGGGCCGCAAGGCCTTTTGAAGTACTTCTTTTCTTGTAACTCCTTGTAACTCTCTCTCTCTCTCTCTCTCCTGAACCAGAGTCAGAGCACTATTTACGCCACCTGCCTATTATCGATCACAGTGAACGAGCTCTTGGAGGACCTCGCACCCCAGGGTGTCACTAAGAGCCATCGTTTCACATCCCGACAGGGAGGCACCCCTTCCCCCACCCCGCGCCTACTTCTTACCTTCAATACCTTAGTCCCTCCCGACCGTATTTTATGGAGTATCGGAGACCGCACATCATGCGAGTTTACTGTCCGCCCATACATCCCAGACCCGACCCGTTGCTTTAAATGCAACAAGTTTGGACACGTTAGCTCAGTTTGCCGGAAGCCGCACCAACTGTGTGTTCGTTGCGGACAAATCGATCACTCAGACAAGTGCCCCAACACACCCAAATGCTCCAATTGTGAAGGCGCACACCCCTCTTCATCCCGCGAATACCTGTTCTTCAGGTTCGAGGAGGAGGTCCGAGGCCTGCAGGTAGAGGACTTCCATAGCCTCCGAGAGGCGCGAGACAGGGTGCGGAGTCGTGAGGTGAGGCCGGGGCTATCTTACGCCCCTGCCCTCGGCTCTGTCCTCTTGTCACGCCGCCTTGGCCTGCCGCTCAAACCCACCTCGACCACTGATCCCCATCCCTCCCAAAGGGAGTCCTCGCAGGACCCGACGACCTACTGTCCTCCCACCATCCCTTCTCTTCACCTGCCACAGATTCCCCAGGAGTCTGGGACCAGGACACCCAGGCCCCATCCACCTCGAACCCTGCCCTCCCAGCACACTCTGCATATACCTGAACCTAACACCTGCAGCAAGCCGACGAGGCGAAGACGCCGGAGCGAGTCGCCAGATCCTCCAGCCTTTCAACATCTCTCCCTCTTCCCCTAGATCTAAGAAGACGGCTCGGACCCTCACACCGCCCACTTCGTCTAAGAAGACCATATCACCCCACCGCAGAAGTCCCACCAATCTACCTCCACAGACTCTGACAGTAGTTGCTGAATTACATGACCCGCCCCCCACGACGAGATCCAATCTGGACAACACCCTCTTTCCCGAGGATCCAGTGGATGCGGCTCTGGCGCAGCTACATGGTGTAGCCACGGGGAGCTCGGCCGCACCCATGAGTCTTATAGATCTGCCCTTGCCTCCTGGTGCCATTTTTTCCACCCCTCCACAAGAACACACTGGTTCATCTCCTTCTACTCCCACAGTACCTTCCCCCCAACGTCCCCCTCCCCCCTCCCTGTTAGCCACCCTGAGCATGTCCTCCCTCCCTGTTAGCCACCCTGAGCATGTCCTCCCTCCCACTTGCCCGGTCCTTCTGGTACCCCATATCGCCACCCAGGGTCCGCCGTGAGACCCCAAACAGGCGGGGAGGTGCCACTTTGGAAAATAAAGCGCCCCCTCCTGGCCCAAACACAAAAGCCCACCAAGAAACTTCTGAACCTCTGAGCCCACGACGTTCTCCAAGCTGCCGTGATCCAGCCCTCGTCTCGCTTGGCCGACTCGACCCCGCAATCTCCGCGGAGGTCGACTGGCCGACCGATTCCTTCTCTGGTGAACGGCAGATAGCCAGCCATGCTTCTGACCCATCCTTCACCTTCGCGAACCCCAGATCTCCCTTCACACTCCAACCTCCTAGCACCTACACCTTTACCCATCCCCCATCATCAAATAATGGATCCCCCAAAACTACAATAGTACACTGGAACTGCAGAGGAATATTCGCGAACTACGAAGGCCTTAATTCCTTGATTGCCACTTCTCGTCCGGTGTGTGTCTGTCTCCAGGAGCTAATCCTGGGGACCAGCCCATGCCCTGCCCTACTGGTTATTCCTACATCACTACCCCGTCTCCTACTTGCACTCGAAGAGGGACTGCCATTTTCATACACCACGCAGTCCCCTTCCACAATTTCTCTATCCGATTCGCGTTACAGGTGATTGCTACCCGGCTCTCCCTGGATAGACAGTACACCGTCTGTTCAACATACCTCCCTCCCCACACTCAAGTCAACCGCGATGACCTGGTGGAGGTGGTACAACAACTCCCCAGGGCGTTTCTATTACTGGGCGATTTCAATAGCCGCCACCCCTTGTGGAGAGACACACTCCACCTATATGGCCCCGACCCTGATTACTATCATGACCGAGCTCTCCTTCGAGTGCCTCAATGATGGCTCTCCTACATTCTACCATGCCACCACCTACATTCCATCCTGTATAGACCTGTCCTTCGTTTCGCCTGATGCCCTCCTAGATTTCACATGGCAAGTCCTCCAAGTGGACTATGGAAGTGACCATTTCCCTGTTCAACTTACGCTCAATTGGCCCGACCAGAGTGTTCAGGTACCGGAGAAATGAATTACTGCCAAAGCTAATCGGTCCCGCTTCCACGACGATACATATACAACCCTTACGACTGCCCACTTCCCATCCTCCAACGAGTGCATCGCATACTTCCGAGTCAATCGTTGTAGCGGCTGCGTGCACTAACGTCCCACGATCCTCCGCTTACCCCCGCACCCGACGGGTACCTTGGTGGACCCCAGCGTGCACAGAGGCCGTACGCGCCAAGAAGAAGGCTACTCGACGCTTCTACCGTACGCGACTCCCTATCCATCACAAGGAGATGCAGCGGGCCAGGGCCATCGCCCGCCATACAATGAAGACATCGCGCCGAGCTTCTTGACGTGCCTTCGTATCCGGCGTCACCACCACCACACCTTCGGCTACCATCTGGAAGAAGGTACGGAGTGTTGAGAGGCGACATGTCCCCTCCCGGCCCCCAGTCCTCCGGACTAACGACGGACTCTTATACGAGCCCAAATCGGTGGCAAACCACCTAGCTTCTACCCTCGTACCCGCCCCTAACAATAGCTCCTCTTCACCGTTCCTAGACAGCACCTACAACGGGTTGTTCACCATGGGCGAACTACAGGCGGCACTGGCCTCTCAACGATCCCCTTGTCCCGCCCCGGGCGGTATCCCGGTGGAGGGAGGCCCACGTAATCCCTATCCCCAAACACGGCAAATATTTCCTCGATCCCACAAACTACAGACCAATCGCCCTAACGTGTTGTGCCTGCAAAATCTTCGAAAATATGGTCGCTACGCGACTATCGTTCTTCCTTGAAAATAGTAATTCCTTCCCGGCTACCCAGTCCGGCTTCAGACAATTTCGCTCCACCACTGATCCCTTCCTGCTCCTCAGCCGAGACATACAGAATGCCTTCGACAGTGGACAGTTCGTCCCATCAATTTTTTTTTTTTACATCCAGAAGGCCTACGACACCCCCCGTCGGACAATAATCCTTAGTCAGCTCCAAAATCTAGTCTCGTCGGAGCCATGCCGACCTTCATCAGGGGCTTCCTTTCCTCCCGAACCTTTAAAGTTCGGGTGGGCTCAGTCTTCTCAGACACCTTCGTCCAGGAGGACGGGGCCCCACAGGGAAGCATCCTCAGTGTTCTATGCTTTTCCATCGTCATGAACACAGTTTCAAAATACCTTCCACCCACCATCCGTTCTTCCATCTACGCGGATGACCTTGTGATCTACTTTCGCAGAGCGGGAGCCGTCCGTCGTTCAACGGCAAATTCAGCTCGCCATCTACCGGGTGGAAAGGTGGGCGACGTCGGTGGAGTTCCGCCTCTCCACCCCCAAGTCCAAGTGTATGCTCTTCAGCAGAAGAAGACCCTCAACCCTTCCGGTTCCCTGTGTCACGTTATACGGCAATCCTCTTGAGGTTGTACCCTCCACGCGGTTTCTGGGCATGACTGGACCGACGGCTCAACTGGGTTCCCCATCTCAAACACCCGAAGCAATCCCTCCAACGTCCCCTCGCTCTCCTAGATCACCTCTCCCACACCACATGGGGCGCAGACCGACGCTCTCTCCTTCGCCTTTACATTTCCATGATGCAATCGAAGCTGGACTATGGCAGTGAAGTATATGGTTCAGCCTCCAACGCCTGCCTCCGTATCTTGCACCCAGTCCTTAATAGGGGCATCCGCCTCGCCACCGGTGCCTTCCGCTCTTCCCCAGCCTCCAAGTGGATTGCAATTCCCTCCCTCTCGCCCTCCAACGGGGTCTGTTCCTCATGAGGACATACCTCCGTGCACAAAGACTACCCTCTTCGCTTCTATGCGCGGCGATTTCTGAACTCCCACCCCAGGGATGAAGCTGGCACTTCACTGAAGCGGTCCGCCCTTTCCTGAACCTTTCCAGTATGCCCGCCCCCTCAGTTACCACCATTTTATACAGCATCTACCCCCCCTGGCTCCTCGCCCCTATCAAGTTTTGCAGGTACCTGTGTGCCCTACCAAAGACTACCACGACCGCTACGGTATACAGGTCACTTTTCCGAGAACACGCAACCCAACACCCGGACACAGTCCCCATTTATACAGATGGTTCCCGCTCGGAGGCTGGTACGGCCGCCTTAGCGGTAATATTGGCTCAGCCACTTTCTCGAGGCGTCAGCCTGCCCCGCGAGGCCTCCGTTTTCTTGGCAGAACTCTTCGCGATTATGGAGGCCCTCGACATTGTGCGCACCCACTCTGCCAGCTCCTTCGTCATTTATTCAGATTCCCAAAGCCCACTTCTCTTCCCAGAGAGATTTAACCCCCATCATCCGCTCGTCTGTACCATCCAGCAAACCTTCCACTTTTTAACAGCCTTCCGACACAAGACAATCGCCTTCTGCTGGGTCCCGGCACATGTCGGCATCCAGGGTAACGAACGACTACAATCCATACTCGCCGAAGGCCCTCATTGTTCAGCGGAAGCGATTTTCCTTTTCCTCACTCATTCTCATCTGCTTCATCGTGTCCAAGACGATACCCCTCCTACCAACTATCCAGCAACTGAACCTTACTCGCCCTCGTAGTCTACCATCCCCAACTCAGTAACACCACCCACCCACTACCTCGCCGAGATATGTACCACTTTCACTAGGTACGAATCGGCGGTAAATTAAAGAAAATATATATAGCGCTTTCGTCTAATGACATCCTCAGTGTTCCTGAGGATGTCATTAGCCGAAAGCGCTTGAGCACCATTCTGTGTTTCCTTTCCTTCGTGGTTCTTCTCATATATATATATATATATATATATATATACACAGGGTGGGCCGTAAGTTTCCATACATAGGAAAAATTAAACGTTTGTTTTTATGTTTCAGATACCCTAAGAATATGCGTTTGACGTAAGATCTTGTTTACTGATGAAGCAAATTTTTACGTCAATGGAGAGGTTAATCGGCAAAACATACGTTATTGGAGTAATGCTAACCCTAACTGGCTGAGTCCGACGAAGATGCAAGGTGCCGGTAAAGTGATGGTGTGGGCCGGGATATGGGGTGACAGAATTATTGGACCAATTTTTGTCAGTGGAAATCTTAATGCCGAAAGGTATCTTAACATGTTGCAAGAAGAGATTTTCCCATCCCTGCTAAACGAGGAAGGTAACTTCCCAGTTTACTTCCAGCAAGATGGAGCTCCACCTCATTATGGTCTTCACGTGCGTCGGTATTTGGATCAGCAGCAGTTTCCGGATGCTTGGATTGGTCGGCGTGGTCCTGTGGAGTGGCCTCCCAGATCCCCAGATCTCACCCCCCTTGATTTCTATCTTTGGGGGCACTTGAAGGCCATGGTGTATCAGGAAAAGATACGAGACATAAATCATCTAAAGGAACGTATCACCAACGCCATTACAAGCATAACGTCAACTGTGCTAATGCGTGTTCATCAACAGTGGGGAACACGTATTGAAATGTGTTTTCAAAACAATGGCAACCATGTAGAGCATATTATATAAATAAAAATGGTTGTCCATAACAAAATGTTTATTTTTCCTATGTATGGAAACTTACGGCCCACCCTGTATATAAAATAATGGTGGATGGTGGGTACATTTAAGTTATGTTAGTCTAAATTTTGTTGCTAACTGCATGGTTTTTGTCTTCGTACTATCACCCAATGCCATATGACACAGAGGACGTACAACTTGACGTGGAATCGAATCACAGGTCGGTAAATCATGATCTGAATGCAGAAAACGGCCACCCACCCAATTATCATATTACCTAGATCCAATGTTGCTTAACTCTGTTGATCTCAAGAGAAGCCGTGGTCTAACGTAACCTTTATGGTGTATATATATATATATATATATATATATATATATTATATATATATATATATAATCAATTACAGCATTTTAAGAGAAATAATAAGGTTTTTAAGAAAAATACAGCATTTTAAGAAAAATAATAAGTACTTTCTCAGTAAAAACTAAAAAATAACAAAATGATACAATATAAAAGTAAAAAATTATACTGTATAAAACTAAGCACACCGGACAAAAAATTAGTCACCCCTCTCAGAATGTACCTAATAACGTGTGACGGCGCCTCTGGCCTTGATAACCGCACGAATCCGGCGAGGCAGAGACTCTACGAGGTTGTGCATGTACTGAACATCGATTTGCTGCCACTCGTTCATCAGCCGGTCCCGAAGTTCCGCCAGAGTCCGTGGGTGTCTATTCCTGCGCTTCACTTTCTGTTTCCAGCCTGAACAACACCTTCGACGCATTCAGGATTAAAGGCTTCATTGGACCTGCGATGTACTCGTCGCCTCCCATCATTGGAGAACAAACAAAAACGGGACTCATCGGACCAAATTACACGTTTCCAATCTGCCGCAGTCCAGTTTTTGTGCCTCTGAGCCCATTTATAACGTGCCAATTTGTGACTTGCTGTTAACAGCGGCCTCTTCCGTGGTACCCTGCTCCAGATGTCCATCGCATGCAGTTCTCGTCGCAATGTCCGTTCGGAAATTGGTCGCTGGAGAACCTCATTGGTTTCTTGGAGCAATTGTTCTCTGGTTTGAAAACGATTTGCAGTTACTAGACGAGAAACATGGCGGCGGCCCCTATTGTCGAGAATTGTTTTCCGGCCACAGTTACGCCGTCGATTTTCAGTTGATTGCGAACTACACCACTCTTTGTAAACTCGCTGGACAGTACGCGTTGACACACCAACAAATTGGGCTACTTCAGACATTTTGTGTCCGTGGGCTCTGCCAAACACGATGGCTCCTTTTTGCCACTGAGTAACGTCTGCCTCACGACCCATTTTGCAGACTATATCCAACACACACTTTGTTCTTCACCACCTCACGAAACAGATCTGATCCTGTGTGCTACGTCACCGCTACTTGTCACTTACCAATGCTACATCAGCGCCCTCTGTGTGACCTTGAACTTCCTACTATCGGTGCTATTAGGGGTGACTAATTTTTTGTCGGGTATGCTTATAAAGATACAATTATTAAAAGGGCGTTACTTTTGCCGCACCCGGTATATATATATAGAAAGAGGTGTTCGCACTTCGCTATTTCTTAACGAATTTATGCTGTGTACCGTATCAGAGACGTTAATTTTCCATGTCCCTTGTGGATCCTCTCCCCACGTGTGGACAGACATAAGAGGCCAATCGTATAATCCATCTGACGAGTTGTCGTTTGATCTTGGCGTTAATATGTTTGTCGTCGTTCCTATAGAAACGATAAGGACGATAATACATTAATATAATTATTATAAAAAATAAAGTAAATTAAAGCAATTCAAGTACTCCACAATTTACTTTTCAGTTTACGCATACGGTAATTTAAGCACTGCGCTCTTCCTGAATAAGTGGGGCTGGAATTTGTTTGTAATTACGTGACCAATGCTGGAGTCAATGAGGGTTTGACTCTGATACCCTGGAGTGCGAGGTTAATTGCATCTAGAACTGCTATGAAAATGTAGGATGGAAAATATCATGTTCAAAATGTTAAAAGACAAACTATTGACGATGTTGTGCTTTGAGATAACGTTATTTAGTCTTTAGAGGAATCAAAACTGTTTGAACATCTTGTTTAATACGATTGTTTAAATTCCTTCATAACAGCAAAAGTCATGGGACGGAAGCAGGGGCGTACACAGCATTTCTTAAAGAGAGGGACACACACACACAATATATATATATATATATATATTGCGCATTTTAACTGCAAACAACACAGTATAATTAATGTAAAGAACGACGCTTGTGTAGAAGAGCGTTCCGCACAAGATAAGGAGGGAGAACGAACAAATGAAAAATGAGGTGCCACCCGGGAATCGAACCCGGGATCATCCGATTGCCGGTCAGATATGCTATCCACTACACCATGGACCTCGATCAATCAGAAGTCGTAATTCTCCTACATACGAGCAGAAACCAATGCCCTGAGGGGGCACCTTCGCATGCCGTACATATATACATTTTAACTGCAAACAACACACAGTATAATTAATGTAAAGAACGACGCTTGTGTGGAAGAGCGTTCCGCACAAGATGAGGAGGGAGAACGAACAAATGAAAAATGAGGTACCACCCGGGAATCGAACCGGGGTCATCCGATTGCCGGTACCTCATTTTTCATTTGTTCGTTCTCCCTCCTCATCTTGTGCGGACCGCTCTTCTACACAAGCGTCGTTCTTTATATATATATAATATATATATATATATATTGTGTGTATGTGTGTGTGTCAGCTCAAAATTGATGATGATTGATTTGGAATCAAAATGAATTGCATCTTAGAAGGTTTCAGTTGTATTTTATTTCCAATTTATGGGCAAAGAATTAAATTTGCACAAATTAATCGTACGTATAAAGACAAAACTCAAAATCAATTTTGGCTGGCTTAGGAACGTTTCTGAGTTAATAACATGTCCTGGTAACCATAAAATAACTGAAATTCCATATGACATCAAGATTTTTTCGTGGTGAATATTGCAAAGCAGTGCCGTAACAAGGGCGAGGCGAGTGAGGCACTTGCCTCGGGTGCGCAAAGCTGAGGGGCGCAGAAAAACTATATAAAATATGTATCTACTATCCCAAGCACGCCACGCCATTAGGGAAAGGGCGCATTTCTATAAATTTTCAGTACTTTTCAGTACTTTATTTTCTGTTTTCCATCCATATTATTCGATCAGCGCTTTTCCAAACCGAATATTGCAAATCAGAAAACAGGATTTAATGACTGGAAAAATTTAAACCGTATTGTAAAACGTGAAAATTCAACTAATTATCGTGAAAATTTCTGTAAATGGAAATCCCTCCAAAAAAGACTATTGTGCGGACAATGTATCGATGATGCACTACAGAAAGCTATTGAAAGTGATAAACAAAAATGGAGACATATTCTGAAAATAGTTCTTGATGCTGTGATGTGTTGTGCCAAAAACAATTTATCACTTAGAGGATCGTGTAGTGTTATAGGAATAGGGGGGCGCAAGTATAGAGGGGCGCAATTTTATGATTTTGCCTCGGGCGTAAAATTAGCTAGTTACGGGTCTGTTGCAAAGTTATCGATTTTTGAAAATTTCTTTTTCAAATATCTTTAATGAGAGTAGTAATAATTTTTACGATGAAAGGGCCTATTCCCCCTATGCCCCCCTCCTTATGTACGCCACTGGACGAAGGGACCTATAAAGCTTTACGTGGGACCTTAACCACGGGTCGCTACATTATCTAGATGCTGAGGATGGTCCCCCCCATCCAACTACTACCTAGATCCAATGTTGATTAACTTTGTTGATCGACGGGAAGCAGTGTTACGACATTAGCCACAACGTAGCCCTGTCTATTTGTCTCAAGCCTAACTTATGTGAGAAAATGTGAACTTTATTGTTTGAATAACAAACTATTTTAAAAAAATCTTTCACAAAATCAATAAATCTCCAAAGAATATTAACCAATTTTTTTTTTTTTAAACGTAACTAAATCAACAGATTTTTGCAATAATCTACCAATAAAATTCAACCAGTTTTAAACATATCAGAAGCTAACCTGAAGGACTGGTGAGCGAAATCTTAAGGACGCCTCTTCTGGTGTGAGTCAAGGAAACTAGTAGTTGGACATGTTCAAGGGACTTAATTCGGTTGGGTTGTTCACAATTGATTTCAATCTGGATTTCAAATGTTTCACCGCTTTCGATCAGCAGATCCGAACTTAACAAAGAAAAATTACTAAGTGTGGTATATGGTGGGAAATCAAATGTGTGTGTGGTATATAAATAAACAGACATATAGATAGATAGGTAGGTAGATAAATAGACAGACTGGTAGCGAAATCATGCATATGATACGATATAGACAGTAAAATATCGTAGTTAACCCATTGGTGCCCATTGGTAGAATTTCCTACCGACAAAATTGTTTGTCATTATAAATGCAAAAAACTTCACTTCTTTCTAAGTGAAGGTCAAAATATGATAATTAAAACCCACTCTAATAGACAGAGTTTATTTCCACAATAGTTTCGATGCCCACTGGCATCCTCTTCGGGTGGATACAGAAAAACGAAGAGGATGCCAGTGGGCATCGAAACTGTTGTGGAAATAAACTCTGTCTATTAGAGTGGGTTTTAATTATCATTGTTTGTCATTATTGCATCACTTTTTCTTGTATTCACGTGGTCTTCGGTATGAGTCACTGATATGAGGCAATCTTTTAGATTACGTCATATCAATGACTCATACCGAAGATCACGCGAATACAAGAAAAGTGATGCGATAATGACAAACAATTTGGTCGGTAGGAAATTCTACCAATGGGTAGTAATGGGTTAACCTAAAATATGATTCTAATATGGAAATCTATTTGATAGTATCGTATCTTTTATCTCATTTTATCTTACACATATGATCTTTAATATTTATCTTTAGTGATATAATTAATAAAACAAAAGAATACCAAAAACAAGTTTAAACGCTACTATACCTGATGTCTGCATCTACTTTACAAGTCGTTTTCTCGGGCACAGAAATCCAATTTTGAGCAATGTTGACCAACGTTTCAGCGGTCAGTAGACCAAATCCGAATTTGATATTGAAATGTAGGCCAGCTCCATTCACTTGCCACCCGTCATCACGTGATAAAGGTACCCAATTGCTTGCCCTTACGATTGCGTGTTGTATGTCACGCCACGTCATGAACGAACTATAATAAATGCATAAGTTGGAAATTTAAAGACTTCATCTAATGGTGTTGGCTATCCATAGCGAGAGTAGTCCAACCGTTCGATTGGTTGCCAGCTATACCCGCTACCCCTTTCGTATTTCAACTGAAGAGTAAGCAAAAACGGACAAACGCGCACGCTCTTAATGACATAGCCTAGGGGCGTAAGTTAATTGTAACCTCTTTTTGTGTAATTGTTTGTTTACAGGAAACAGTCGATTTCCATTGTTCTGGGAACTCGCACTTCCTGCGAGTAGTCTGTGTGTATATACAAGAGAAATCCGAGCAGATGACGACTTTAAAGTAATCATATATGAAAATAAGTATTAAGCATGTTTGTTTGAATGTGATTGTATTTGAGTTTTATCTTCATACTTGGCTTCGAGAGCGAGGGCAATGATTCCAGCGGCGAGAGGCGCAGCTGCGGATGTTCCCGAAAAGTCGATTGTGCAAATTCTTCAGATCGGTTGTCACCTGAAAACAATGAGGAAAAACAAAATGATGAAATGCAGGGCCGGATCTAGAAGTTGCGAGGCCCTAGGCAGATCTAGAAATTGCGAGGCCCTAGGCCTATATATATGAAAATATGGACTTAATTATCGGTACTATACCAGCAATATTAGAATCCCGCATAGACAGAACTATGCCAGCACTTAAAAATTAAACCAAACCAAAATAATCACGCATGGAAATTGTATAAGAAATATAAATAAACCATACAAATAAGTATAAATTATAATATGAATCAAGATTTGTATCGAAAATATAAGACAATGATTTCTAAGATTATATAATATTATAGGTAATGACTTTCCATAGTATACAAACGTTTTTCATATGTGATGTATAAGAGATGTTGACATTTCATTTTTTATAATAGTGAGCGATCGACTTATCAGGCTAAATATTAATGCTTTAATATTTGGTTCAGATGCTCCTTGAATATTACAGCAATGCTTTTCTACTTTTCTTCGAGCTAAACTCTTCAATTAATTGAGAATAATCTAATGAATTTGTTATATCGTTTTCTATTGATAACATAGCTAATGATTGCAATCTCGCTTGAGACATGGTGGAACGCAAATATGTTTTTAATAAGTTTGAGACGCGAGAAATTTCTTTCAGCCGAAGCAACAGTAACTGGGATGGTTAATACTATTCGAAGTGCAACATAAACATTAGGATAAATCTCACTTAGTTGTTTTTGCACTATATAAACAAGGGCATTTCCGAGATCTGTTTTCTCAGGTATAAACCTGCAAAGTACTTTAAGTTCTTCATAGAGTTCTAAATCATTAATATCACTTGAACAGAACGCGCAAAACGGCTTGAGCGAGGCCCCCTTTGGCGCGAGGCCCTAGGCGATCGCCTAGTTCGCCTATAGCTAAATCCGGGCCTGATGAAATGTGTGAATTGGATTATATCGTACTTATAATGCACCATCTTGACTTTGTGGTGTTCATTTTCGAGGAACCAACTGTGACGCGTGATTCAGTTGTCGTTTGGAAGAGCTTGTTATATTTATGAAAACCCTCCAGTTCGTATTATCACTCTTCTAAACGAATTAATTCCTAACAAGCTCAGAAGATGCCCAAATGTGCTTGAACGAAACGTTAGCAAAAGAAACAAGAAACCAGTAGTATTGTTGTGTTTACCCGGACGAAAAATTTTGACGTCGCGTCCGTATATGAAGCTTTTTATTACATCTAATGATAAGATAATCCGCCAAATCCCAGCTGATAAAAACCTCATATACGCAGGGACGTATCCAAGGGGAGGGGGAGAAGGAGGCGGTCACCCCCCACCCTTGGACTAGAAAACATATTGTATGTAAACTATTAATTGTATGTAAATATTAAATAGGTAATCATTATAACTGCATTTGATCAAATTACAGATTTGTTCGATTGTTCGGTTTAGAAAACATCATCAATTAAAAATTGAAAAAAAAAAAAAACCGCTAGAAGTCTGTAATTAGCCTGACTCTTAACATGCAAAATTCATCATCAAAAGTTTCATTTCGTAAAAAACTTATACTATTCTAATTTAAGACAAAAAAAAAATTATCTAGCTATTTCCATGCTGATTTTTATGGCATAAATATCACCAAGTTATTTTATTAACATATCGTCATATTAATGCGTTTATATAAAAAAATCATCCGATGAAAATAGCTGAAAAAGTTAGGTAAGTCAGGTTAATATGGATGGCATATCTAGCTTCGCTGGCAACGCTGGTTTAAATTTGAGTGTTGATTCGTTTTTTTTGTCAAAATTGACAATGTACATTTATCAACAATTATGTTTCGCTGAATTATTTTATTATGTTTGGTTGAATTATGAATTTGATTGAATTATGTTGAATTTTGTTGAATTGAATTTTGTTGAATTATTTTATTCAACGACTAATTTTATGCATATTGAGAAACATTTACGATGCAATTTAGCAAAACACCACAGTTGAGTACTATATCATCACCAAAAATGATGTAGTAGAGATGTTAGAGGTGAATGTCAAGATTTACGGCATCACAGTTCTAATGCTAAGAATGCACTAGAAAAGATAATAGTTTATATATGCATTTAAAGAAATATAGTATAAAATACGTAGAACATTATGTCAATTTATTTTAAAAAATCAACATTGTTTTTGAGGCTAGGTTATATGGAGTTATTACAGTGTTGTAAAAAATCCAGTGTTGTAATGGCGCTGTAACTATATGTCAGGTTGTCAGGGTGTCAGTTTAATACTGGCACCCAATACATTAGCAAATTTTAGCGTTTATATAATTGTGCGAGTGCAGATTAGTACTGAATTATATAAATTGAAAATAATTTAGACACTAATTTAAAAGTATATGCCAGCTTTTGTAATAATTGGTTAGCAAGGTTTAGGTTGACCTAATTATATATATGTGGTATGATAGTTTTATCAATAAATTAGTCATAGTTGTGCATAATTTTCTTATCAATATAAATGATGCACATTTATTGAAAAATTAAATCTATTCACTATGTATTTTGAGTATCTGAACTATTTGTTTAATGTGTGATTAATTCATAATTATGTAATCTATGTGTAACAATCACATATATTGATACTATTTATGCTTGAAGTATTAATGAATGTGTATTCTTATGATATGTACATTAGGATTATGACATTTTTATAACCTCATGTTCCTGTATCATAAATCGATGAACGTTTGCCCCCTGACAATGAAAATAACAGTTTTTTCGATATATTTTGAAAAAACTTCACCCCAAAATAAAAAAAAAAAATTAATAAAATAATAAATATTGGTTGCTCCTTGGTATAGCTATTGCAGATGGGTCTCTGTTCCAGTGATTTTCCAGAGTATTTAGTGCTTTTCGGTATTGTTGCAAGATATTGGACAATTTATGATAATCATCAGGTAACCAATCTAGAATGGTGCAATGCAGCTGTCTCGAATATACTAATATACTATATTTGCTTTCGGGGTGACATTTTGTTTTAATTCTGAAGAATTAGGCCCTTTTTTATTGTTTTCAAGCAAAAGTTCATCGATTGATGATACAGGAAACAATATTTATGACAAAAAATTAAAAAGTCATAACCCTAAATTGTACATACAGTATTTCTTAAATTCAACTCTGTGTTAACATTAGCATCAGACAATTTGCGTTTAAGCGATGCAGACGAAGTTTTGGACAGATTTGCTCGTAAAAAAGCAAATCGTCAGCCAGACTCTGTACTGAACGGATGCATTTTCTGAGCTCTCTGATATTGCATCTACTTTTGCATATTGCTAAGAATTTTACTTTTGGAAAGTTTTGAATTTTATATACTTGCGTTTATATTCACATTGTTATAGTTAAGTAATTGAATATTAGTGGTTTTTAGCGATTTAGAAGTTTTCATAGCGTGCCGGCTTAATTTAACTTAAACTTGTGACGGTTATAAACTAATTTTTAACTGCGCGATGCCGTCGCAGAAAGCGTCGTGTGTTAGGTGTGGGGTAAACCGGTGGTATTTGGAATTTAAAGATTATAACGGCGGTCCTATGGCGATTACCGAGATCAGTTTGTTTCTTTTGCGAGTTAATGGAGGAAATAGTTGACAAAACGCGGTTAATATTCGTCTTTTAACCCGCTCACGCGCGGTTAAAACAGTACAATATATTGGGTTAATATTTGGCTGGACACAGGGGCTAACGAGAAATGAGAGGTTGTGTTTCACTAGCACTATTTTTCATGCTCTTTACGATGGTACTAATCATTTTTTGTGGAAATGCAAGATTATAGAAAAAATTAGAAGTTACATTTTTATAGTGAATATTTCCTGTTTTGGCTATAATGTACTTTTTTTTCATAAAATATTTTTCCTGATTGGGCTATTTTCTCGCTACTCTGCGACTTAATTAGTTGGTTGGTTTTTGTTCTGTCTATTATTTTTTTCTAATTGGATTCAGTTTGGTCGTGTTTGTGACAGAATTATGACGTGCTGTTCGTGTGGTTTCTGACTTTGAGAACTTGATTCGTCATGTGCCCTAGATGAAGAGAAAGCATTGGATGTTTTTATCAATTACGGCGTTATTCTCTCATCCTTAACTTGCCCGAAATGTGACAGTGAGTGCCTAATACGAAAAGATCAGAAGATATTTAGGTGAAATAACCAATATTAACCGGTTAGGCCAACTGTACACCCTTGATGATTGGTTAGGTTAAGTAATGATATTTTCGTTAGTTTAAACGAAAATGACATGGCCTGAAGTTGAAATAAAAAAATACATTTTTCTAGTGTATTTTGGTGTGCTCTGTGGTTAGGTTAGGTTAGTTAATTTAGTTAGGTTAGCTAGTTTTTTATCAGAATTACATTTTCCTGGTGTAGTTTTCTCTGCTTTGTTGGAATTTGACACACATTTCTTGTGCAAATGGGTACAAACACTCCGTATTTTGGAATGGAAAAAAAAAGTTTCTATTCATTTGCACAAGAAATGGGTATCAAATTCGAACAAAGCAGAGAAAACTACACTAGAAAAATGTAATTTTGATAAAAAAATGTAGCCCCTGTGTCCAGCCAAATATTTACCATATATTGAATTGCCATTCAAAACTGACTAAGAAAATATATATCGTATGTTGTGCAAATTTGTTCAAATGTACTTTTCTTAATAAAATATATTTCCTATTTTGGCTATAATGTCCTTTTTTTGATAAAATATTTTTTCTTGATTGGGTTATTTTTTTGCTACTCTGCGACTTAATTAGTTGGTTGGGTTTTGTTCTGGCTATTTTTTTTTTCTAATTGGATTCAGTTTAGTGGTGTTTGTGATAGAATTATGAGATGCCATTCGTGTGATTTTGACTTTGAGAACCTGATTCGTCATGTGCCCTAGATGAAGACAAAGGATTGGATGTTTTTATCAATTACGGCGTTATTCTCTCATCCTTAACTTGCCCAAAATGTGATAGTGAGTGCCTAGTACGAAAAGATCAGAAGATATTTACTAAATTATTTATATTAAGGTCTCCACCAAGTTGACAATACTGGCTGTTATCAAACGTTTCGGCATAATTTTAGGAGTCTAATGGTATATGTTATTATTTGCGCAATTGCGTATTTATAATGTTATAGGCTTTTAAAGAAATTATTTTCTTAACTCTATTTTGGTCATAATTTTTGAATGACGTCATCATAAGTGTATCTACTTGGGTGGAAAAATCACATTTGGCTACAAAAAATGAGGTATGCGGCTAGAGTGTTTTCCGTTTTCTTCATTAGTTGGTTTTCCAATATGGCGTGTGAAGGGGGTGAAATTTTATTTCGAAGATGTGATTATAGATATTAACAATATTGATAATTCTGCTGTAGAAATTTTTGTCAAACATGGTGTGTTACAGTCGTCTTTTAAATGTAGAAAGTATAGATCTGAGTGTTCCTACGATGAATCCATTGATATTAGGGTTAGGTAAGTTAGGTTAGGTAGGTTGTTAGGTTAGGTTAGGTTAGGCAGGTAGGTTCTCTAGCAATTTGGACACTGGAATGCATTTTTCTAGTAGTATTTGATGTGCAATGTTAAAATCTGGCCTTCATTTTATGGGGAAATGAACCAAAATATGTTAAAACTTTGAAGTCTCATAACTTTTGATTGGTTCATTTCCGCATAAAATAAAGGCCAGATTTGAACAAAGCACATCATACACTACTAGGAAAATGTATTTTGGCATCAAAATTGGGTGGAGACCCTAATGTAAATATTTACCGATATTTAGGTGAAATAACCAATATTAACCTGTTAGGTTGATTGAATGCCTGGTTAGGTTAATTGAATGCCCTTGATGATTGGTTAGGTTAAGTCGCGATATTTTCGTTAGTTTAAATGAAAATGAGAGCAGACTTTTCTGGTTAATTTTGAGGTGTTTTGTACGAAACTGCCATCTGTTTCCTGTGCAAATGCGTAGTTTTCGAGATGACGATATCTCGAAAACTACGCATTTGCACAGGAAACGGATGGCAGATTCGTGCAAAACACCTCAAAATTGACCAGAAAAGTTTCTCATCAGAAGAACAGACTGGGTGTAAAAACAAATAATTACCTAAAACGCAGTATACGTGAGGTAACGGAAAGACTTGCAACGCTTGATGAGGGCAGGGGTAGGGCTACGGTTGACGAAAGCTGAACCAATACTAACGTTAAAGACGTTAGTAATTTGAAGGGTGAGGTGTGTAACCTAGTTTCTAGTTTAGGTAGCTTGTCGGGAAGGTTGGATAGAGTTGAGGAAGGGGTTAAGGTTGGTCCGAGATTAGTAGATGGGGAGGGATTTAAAGTTAAGGGTGGAGCTAGGCCGCGTACGTTAGGTGATAGGAATCCCCCCCCCCCTATCGAGGTTTCGAACCCTTTCGCCCATTTGGAGAGGGACGTGAATGAGGCGGAAACTATTTTAATTGGGGACTCTTTAGTGCGCCATATGGAGGCAACGACTCGTATAGGCCGGATACGAGTGCCTGACCTTTTGGAGAGATATAGGGGGTTAATTAGGTCCCTAAAGGCAAGGTCAGATAGGTCTTTAGTTCTAGGTATTACCCCTAGGCACGGTTTGGGTCTTAGGATTACGTCAAAAACAATATTTTTGAATAATAAATTAGAAGAGATTTGTGCTGAGGAAAATGTACCCTCGTAAAGCTGTGGTCCGAATTCAGTAATCCTAGCCTTTTTATAAAAGATGGGGTGCATTTTAACGAAATAGGTAATACTAGGCTAGGTAGGTTAATTGACGAAAACGTACGAAAGCTGTATAGGTCGAAGCCTTCTTTAAACGTTGTGGGTCTGGGAAACGCGGGCCCGTCGTGAAAAATAGTTTAAAACGCCGGCCCGTGATAAAAAATAACTTAAACGTCTTTTATTGTAACGCCCGTAGTATTATAAATAAATTAAACGAATTTAAGGCGATAATTTATTCCGGTAACTACGATATAGTTACTATCACTGAAACGTGGTTAAATACAATGACTCGGGACTTGTTGGGGGAACTTGATATACTGGGTTTTAAACTCTTTACTAATGATAGGTTACATAGGATTGGTGGCGGCGTCTTGCTGTACATTCGTAATTCCCTTAGGGTTATCGAGGTTAAGATAGATTTTCCGGCAGCAATTAATGCGATATGCGTTGAAGTTAGGGTGCGTAGTATTAGTTTTAATTTTGTTGTTGTTTATAGACCTCCCGTTCAACCCCTCAATACCAATACTAGATTTTACTCACTTCTTGGTAACTTTATTGACAATCGGAATAGTATAATTGTCGGAGACTTTAACTGCCCTAATGTTAATTACGAGACTTTTACTGGTAATGAGAGGGTTTGAGATTGATTGAGTTTATGGAAGATAATTTTTTACGACAGATGGTTACCGAACCAACGCGCGGTGACAATATTTTAGATTTGGTGATTACTAAGGATAGTAACGTAATAGAAGTCCCTGATTTTCGTAGGGCTAATTTTGATAGTTTTGCAGATAGGATGGGAGTAGTGGACTGGGATAACTTATTTATGGGTAATGAGACAAATTTGCATTGGGAGGCGTTTAAAGAAAGTTTTATGAATATTGAAAAGGAGTTTATTCCTCGTAGGCCCAAGCGCGCTAGAAATCATGGTAGGCCCAAGTGGTGAACTAGGGAAATAGGCGAGTTCATAAACGAGCGTAACAGAGCGTATAGACTTAATAAGCGCAATGGCACGGCAGCTAACTTTAATAGATATATCGAGCTTAGACGTCAGGTTAAAAGATCAGTTAGGAATGCTAAGCGTAATTTAGAGATACTTATAGCTGCGGATAGTAAACATAATCCAAAACAGTTTTTTGAATACGTCAATAATCGTAAGCCGATAAAAGATAACATAGGCCCTCTAGTGGATGTTAACGGCGCTTTGGCTTCTGACGCTCAGGCGATGGCGAGTATTTTCAATAATTTTTTTGCGACAGTTTTTACCGTAGAAGACGTAAATAATGTTCCCAACGTGGACGATATCGTTCCATTTAGTAGCGAGACTATTTTGGATGAAATAACTGTTCACGAGGGTGAGATTGCGCATTATATCAATAGGCTAAAAGTTAGCAAGGCTCCAGTCCCTGACGCTTTTTATCCCAGACATTTGAAAGATTTGAAAGACATTATCGTAGGCCGCTTAACGAAGTTTTAATCAGTCACTCGAAACGGGGATTATTCCTGAAGACTTCAAATTAGCTAACGTCACGCCTATTTTTAAAAAAAGGCGACCCCACAGTAGCTAGCAATTATAGGCCCATTAGCTTAACGTCAATTGTCGGTAAACTTTTATAACGGAATAGTGCGCGAATACGATAGGCATAGAGCGGCTGACGTTATTTAGATTTTAAAAATGCGTTCGATACAGTTTTGCATAGAAGGTTAATTGCGAAGGTTAAAGTGCACGGTATACGCGGTCAGGTAGCTAACTGGTTAGAGGAATGGCTTCGTGCTAGAGACAGAGGGTCTTTGTTAATGGTAGTGAATCGGGGTGGTTGGATGTAGGTAGCGGTGTCCCACAGGGTTCAGTGTTAGGCCCATTGCTATTCGTAATTTACATTAACGACATAGATGCAGACTTGACCAGTAACGTGTCAAAATTCGCGGACGATACTAAAATAGGCGGTAAGGTTGTTAACGAGGACGATAGAAATAGGCTCCAAGACGATGTAAATAGGATTATGGAGTGGACGGATAAGTGGCAGATGCAATTTAACGTAGATAAATGTAAAATTTTGCATATAGGTTCTCTAACAATAATTACACGTACAGATGGATGGTAGAGAGTTAGCGAGCGTTGACGAGGAAGTAGATTTAGGCGTACGCGTTTCTGAGGACTTAAAGGTTAGGAACCAGTGCCTGGAGTCTTGCGCAAAAGCTAATAGGATGTTAGGCTTCATAACGCGTAATTTCGAATTTAAATCGAAGGATATTATATTGCCCCTTTACAAGTCCCTAATCAGGCCTCATTTAGAATACGCCGTTCAATTTTTGAATATGCCGTTCAGTTTTGCGTGAGGATATTGATAGGTTCGAAAGGGTTCAACGTCGTGCCACGAAACTAATTCCGACATTGCGCAACAAGCCTTATGAAGATAGGATTAAAAAGTTAGACTTGCACTCACTCGAAACTAGGAGATTAAGGGGGAGCTTATTGAAGTTTTCAAAATCGTTAATAACATCGATAACGTAAATTTTGACAAACTGTTCACTTTCGATAATAGCAATACTCGTAATAACGGATTTAAGTTGCGTGGCAGACGTTTCATTACTAATATCGCTAAAAACTTCTTTACGTTTAAAGTAATTGATAAATGGAATAATCTTCCTGCGTCAGTCGTTAACTCTACCAGCGTTAATGTGTTTAAAAACCGTTTAGACAGACATTTTAAAAATATTAACGTTATTTAAAATAAAAAAAACAATTGACAGCAGGAGCTCTGGGGGTGGTAATCGGGGATGAGTCTGTTGACGTCTAATGTCAGCTTGTGACAGCCAGCGTGTGATATGCCAGCAAAAAAAAAAAAATTAGACTAACACGAATGTAGATGTAGCTCGTAGCGTAAACTAACCCACTTTTTGTTTAACTTTACCTACTTTTTTTTCTTTTTCTTATCCTCTCCTTACTTGCATGTCTGTAGTTTGCATGGTATGACAGTGAGTAAGACTGTTTGCATGGTTTATAAGCGTTTTTTTTTACTTCTTTTCATCTTTCACCCCTTTCCTATTCTCTTCGACTATTTTTCCGACTTGTCGGCGATGGCCGGCGGATGATGATGGTGAGTCTTTTTTCTCTTTTTCTGAATGAATGTTAACCCACGAGCAGGGCTGTGGAGTCGGTGATAAAATTTGCCGACTCCGACTCCTACTCCAAAAATTTTAACATTCCGACTCCAGAAATCTGACTTGTATAAGTACGACTCCGACTCCGACTCCAGAAATCTGACTTGTATAATTACGACTCCGACTCCGATGGAATGTTAAGGCCAAATTGATTACGATTAGCTTTATTAGGCCAATGGAGATTCATAAATAAGGCATTTCGTCACCACCACATAACTCATCAGGTTACTTAGTGGCTGTAACTATGCCTTAATGGCTTTTTTTCTCTTTATTCAAAAATTACAATAAATCCCAAAATACAAACTGATTGAAGCTTAAACAAAATAAGATTATTATTGGTTTAGCAAATTAATAAGATGTTTTTGTATTATAAACATCCGTAACAAAATGTACTAACCTAAACTGAATTTTTAAATTTCCTTGTTATTAATTATGTTAATTAATTAATTATAATCCTTATTAATTATAAGCAACTATATTTATATATTATATTATATATTAAACCATTAGGTTAAATCTATTTTATTCATAAAATTGAGCTAGACCTAGGCCTAGGCTGCTATGGTTATAGTTGAAGGATTTGCACCGACTCCGACTCCATCCAACTATGCACTTCCGACTCCGACTCCACTCACAATTGACCGACTCCACGACTCCGACTCCTGACTCCGACTCCACAGCCCTGCCCACGAGTGATAGGTGTTGCTACTTACTTAACCCCTTATTTTCTTCTCTTAACCCCCTACTCTTTCCTTTCTCTCGGGCTAACCTTAGAGTGGATCTTGGTATCTTTGTTAGCCTTAGCTTCTGTAGATCTGTAGATGATGCTACAATAACACTAGAAACCAAAGAAATTATCGCGCAACAATCGCTACACTAGTTTTGTGATCAAAAAGTGTGTCCGTAACGTCACAACTCCCGGTTCTACTTTGGCTGTTGATTTATTGGTCAAATGATCTAATACTCTCTTATGGGCTAGTTTTGAGTCTACCTGACTGTATACACTTGAGCAATTGAGTATGTATATCTGTAGTGTGTAATCATTTCCCTGTATATAAACTTGCCAGGCCGTTAGATTACGTCTTATAAATATTGATTTCGCTGTCAAATTTAATAAAAATTAATCCCAATTGCAATAAATCTGTATGTTTACCGGTCCTTTGATCGTATTGAGCTAGCATGAACTATTTGAAAACGTACACAGTGTAACCCGTTTATATCACATCGCTTTGGATCATAACTCGGTTGATATTACTATATTTGATAAACCACGTACGACCGATATTCAACACATGGAAAATGCCTTGCTTAATATCACTAAAGAAACTGCTTATTATCACGTTTTTCTAATAATCAATTGTCGTTACATAGGTGGAAAAACGATGACATACGCAAGTTTTCAAATAATAAAACATGTTAACATGCTAAAAAGCACTAATGCAAAAGACGTTCATTATCATTTCATCCTACACCGAGAACGTGATATTAAGCATGTTACATTGAATGATGAAACGTAGGTATAACCTACAACGTTCCCTTCGCCCCCCCCCCTTAAGCAAGTCCTGGATACGTGCCTGCATATACGATCGTAACGTCTGAATTTTCAGTCTGGGCAAACGCAACAGTACTATTGAACGATTGATGAAAAAGTGACAACATAATTTATAACACGAAAGCTGGACCAAATTAAGATGTCATAACAATAATGATAGTAATATGTTTATCATAATTTATTTATAAAAATATACATTGGGTGCCTAAACTTTTTTGAACAACTGTAACATCTAACGTACCACATTTAAAGAAGTACGGTCATTGCACTGTATGCTAAATCTCGCAATTTCCTTGCAGACAGTCAAAGCGTAAAGATGAAGATCTACAGAAGCTAAGGCTAACAAAGACCCTAAGATCCACTCTAAGGTTAGCCCGAGAGAAAGGAAAGAGTAGCGGGTTAAGAGAAGAGAAGAAGGGGTTAAGTAAGAGCAACACCTATCACTCATGGGTTAACATTCATTCAGAAAAAGAGGAAAAGTGTCTCACCATCATCATCCGCCGGCCACTGCCGACAAGTCAGAAAAATAGTCGGAGAGAATAGGACAAAGCTGGGCACAAACCGTTAATCCGTTAATCGTTAATTAACGAAGTTAACTTTTTCGTTAACGATTTAACTTTTAAGTTAACTTTGAAAATCATTATCGGACTAATTAACTTCCGTTACATTTAACTTCCGTTAACTCAAGTCCGTTAACCCAAAAAATTCATAAATAAACGTTTAAAAGTTTCTATTATTTTCAGTGCTGAGCAGGTGCGCAATTAATCCGCCACTGTTAATAGTGATGGACGAATTTCCATTTCCGCAGTAAAATCAGGCGATATATTTGTTTCCGTCGCCACAATTTGTGTCTTACCAAATATGGTAGTTATTTATGGCATTGGTTTGAGCAAAACATGGTCGACTGTAAAATCAGGCGGAAAGATTTGCCATTTGAGTTGAATGTTTCAACTTCTTTCAAGAAATATCACGAGCATTTTAAGGCACTTTCAATAATATATATGTAACAATTACAACAAATAACTACATTCGTTTCATTTGCAGTCTGTCTCTTGCGCAACATGTTTGTGCTAGTGAATATTTAAAAATAATCGTTGTCAAGTAAGTCATGTATATTTATAATATGTCTGTGAGTACCTTATTAGTAGTCTCCTTGATACATTTCAAGAACCATAAAACTGATCAGGTAAGATTTCAATTCTCATGTCACTTTGATGACATAAATTAAGTCAATTGATGTCTTACAATGGGAGCGTTTTCACCTCATCTGGTTGGACAAGTATGACAACACCAAGGTCGCCAGGGTGAGGAAAAGCATGGAGGGTACAGTCGAGGAGGCCATGAAGCAGCAGTCCAACGAAGTGGGCAGCAACAGTGGAGGCAGCAACAACGAGGAGGAGGAGGAGGATGACTTCTTCAGTGCTGTCATCCAGACAAAAGAGAGCAGCAGAAGCCACAGGTCACTCAAGGGCAAGGCCCAGAACTTGGTCAAGACCTGGCTGGAGACCAACTCCAAGGACTTGCTGACAGATGCTGCCTTCTTGGGTGAGCAAGTGTTGGTGGACTTGTTCATCAAGTTCAACACAGCCATCCCCTCCAGTGCTGCAGTGGAGCGTTTGTTCTCTATGGGCAAGGACATCCTGAGGGCCAAGAGATCATCCCTGTCTGATGAAAACTTTGATATGCTAATTTTCATGAAGGGCAACATGCATCTCATGGACAAAATGGAGAACGAGAAGAAGAGGGAAAATTAAATTATATATATATTGTGTTTTTCATTTTTTTTATAATAAAAGTTAACGTTAACGGTTTATCGGTAACTTCCGTTACATGTTTAACGAATTAACGGATTAACGGTTAACGGATTAGCGGTTAACGAAGTTAACTTTTTGGTTAACGGTGCCCACCACTGGAATAGGAGAGGGGTGAAAGATGAAAAGAAGTAAAATAAGAACGCTTACAAACCATGCAAACACAGTCTTAACTCACTGTCATACCATGCAAACTACAAACATGCAAGAAAAGAGTTAGAGACATGCAAAGTAAGGAGAGGATAAGGAAAAAAAAAAAAAAAAAAGTAGGTAAAGTTAAACAAAAAGTGGGTTAGTTTACGCTACGAGCTACATCTACGTTCGTGTTAGTTTTTTTTTTTTTTTTTTTTTTTTTTTTTTTTTTCATAATTAATTGCTGGCATCACACGCTGGCATGTCACAAGCTGGCATTCATCGTCAACAGACTCACCCTCGAGCACCACCACCAGAGCTCCTGTTGTTAACTTTCTTTTTTAATTTTAAACAACGTTAATATTTTTAAAATGTCTGTCAAGACGGTTCTTAAACACATTAACGCTGGTAGAATGAACGACTGACGCGGGAAGATTATTCCATTTATCAATTACTTTAAACGTAAAGAAGTTTTTAGCGATATTAGTAATGAAACGTCTGCCACGCAACTTGAATCCGTTATTGCGAGTATTACTATTATCGAAAGTGAACAATTTGTCAAAATTTACGTTATCGATGTTATTAACGATTTTGAAAACTTCAATAAGCTCCCCCCTTAATCTCCTAGTTTCGAGTGAATACAAGTCTAACACTTTAATCCTATCTTCATAAGGCTTGTTGCGCAATGACGGAATAAGTTTCGTGGCACGACGCTGAACCCTTTCTAACCTATCAATATCCTCACGCAAGTACGGGCACCAAAACTGAACGGCATATTCTAAATGAGGCCTGACTAGGGACTTGTAAAGGGGCAATATAATATCCTTCGATTTAAATTCGAAATTACGCGCTATGAAGCCTAACATCCTATTCGCTTTTGCGCAAGACTCCAGGCACTGGTTCCTAACCTTTAAATCCTTAGATACGCGTACGCCTAAATCTACTTCCTCGTCAACACTCGCTAACTCCCTATCATCCATCGTGTACGCGTAATTATTGTTGCGAGAACCTATATGCAAAACTTTACATTTGTCTACGTTAAATTGCATCTGCCACTTATCTGTCCACTCCATAATCCTATCTACATCGTCTTGAATCCTATTTCTATCGTCCTCGTTAACAACCTTACCGCCTATTTTAGTATCGTCCGCGAATTTTGAAACGTTACTAGTCAATCCTACATCTATGTCGTTAATGTAAATTACGAATAGCAATGGGCCTAACACTGAACCCTGTGTGACACCGCTACCTACATCTAACCACCCCGATTCACTACCATTAACTACGACCCTCTGTCTCCTAGCACGAAGCCATTCTTCTAACCAGTTAGCTACCTGACCGCGTATACCGTGCGCTTTAACCTTCGTAATTAGTCTCCTATGCGGAACTGTATCGAACGCCTTTTTAAAATCTAAATAAATAACGTCAGCTGCCCTATGCCTATCGTATTCGCGCACTACTTCGTTATAAAATTCTAACAAATTAGTTAAACAAGACCTATGGCGTCGAAACCCGTGCTGACTACTATTAATCAAACCCCTACTTTCTAAGTGATCGATAATACGATTCCTAACTACGGATTCCAAAAGTTTACCGACAATTGACGTTAAGCTAATGGGCCTATAATTGCTAGCTACCGCGCGGTCGCCTTTTTTAAAAATAGGCGTGACGTTAGCTAATTTGAAGTCTTCAGGAATAATCGCCGTTTCGAGTGACTGATTAAAAATCTTCGCTAAGGGGCCTACGATAACGTCTTTCAAATCTTTCAAATGTCTAGGATAAAAAGCGTCAGGGCCTGGAGCCTTGCTAACTTTTAGCCTATCGATATAATGTGCAATCTCAGCCTCGTAAACAGTTATTTCATCTAAAATAGTCTCGCTACTAAATGGAACGATATCGTCAACGTCGGGGACATTATTTACGTCCTCTACGGTAAAAACTGTCGCAAAAAAGTTATTGAAAATACCCGCCATCGCCTGAGCGTCAGAAGCCAAAGCGCCATTTACATCCACTAGGGCCTATGTTATCCTTTACCGGCTTACGATTATTTACGTATTCAAAAAACTTTTTTGGATTATGTTTACTATCCGCAGCTATAACTATCTCTAAATTACGCTTGGCATTCCTAACTGATCTTTTAACCTGACGTCTAAGCTCGATATATCTATTAAAGTTAGCTACCTGGCCATTGCGCTTGTTAAGTCTATACGCTCTATTACGCTCGTTTATGAACTCGCCTACTTCCCTAGTCCACCACTTCGGCCTACCACGATTTCTAACGCGCTTGGGCCTACGAGGAATAAACTCCCTTTCAATATTCCTAAAACTTTCTTTAAACGCCACCCAACGCAAATTTGTATCATTACCCATAAATAAGTTATCCCAGTCCACTACTCTCATCCTATCAGCAAAACTATCAAAATTAGCCCTACGAAAATCAGGGACTTCTATTACGTTACTATCCTGGGTGTTTCTATCAATAACTTAAACCTAAGAATTTGATGATCGCTACATCCTAAACTCTCGCCTACTTCTAAACTTTCGACTCTATTCTCGCCGTTCGTCATCACCAAATCTAAGATATTATCACCGCGCGTTGGTTCGGTAACTATCTGTCGTAAAAAGTTATCGTCCATAAACTCAACCAGTCTCAAACCCTCTTCGTTACCCGTAAAATTCTCGTAATTAACATTAGGGCAGTTAAAGTCTCCGACAATTATACTATTCCGATTGTCAATAAAATTACCAAGAAGTGAGTAAAATCTAGTATCTATATCGAGGGGTTGAACGGGAGGTCTATAAACAACGACAAAATTAAAACTAATACTACGCGCCCTAACTTCAACACAGATCGCATTAATTGCTGCCGGAAAATCTAACTTAACCTCGATAGCCCTAAGGGAATTACGAATGTACAGCAAAACGCCGCCTCCAAATCTATGTAACCTATCATTAGTAAAGATTTTAAAACCCGGTATATCAAGTTCCCCCAACAAGTCCCGAGTCACGGTATTTAACCAAGTTTCAGTGATAGCAACTATATCATAGTTGCCGGAATAAATTACCGCCTTAAATTCATTTAATTTATTTCTAATACTACGCGCGTTGCAATAAAAGACGTTTAAGTTATTTTTTACCACGGGCCCGCGTTTTAAACTATTTATCACGTCGGGCCCGGGTTTCCCGGACCCACAACGTTTAAAGAAGGCTTCGACCTATACAGCTTTCGCACGTTTTCGTCTATTAACCTACCTAGCCTAGCATTACCTATTTCATTAAAATGCACCCCCATCTTTTATAAAAAGGCTAGGATCATTGAATTCGGACCACAGCTTTACGAAGGGTACACTTTCCTCAGCACAAATCTCTTCTAATTTGTTATTCAAAAATATTGTTTTAGACGTAATTCTAAGACCCAAACCGTGCCTAGGGGTAATACCTAGAACTAAAGACCTATCTGACCTCGCCTTCAGGGACCTAATTAACCCCCTATATCTCTCCAAAAGGTCAGGCACTCTCGTATCGGGCCTATACGAGTCGTTGCCTCCTACCATCGTCACCAACATTGAGTGACGGGAAGCAACATCAACCCTATCCACTTCGTCTCTAACTCTGTCAACCCTGGCCCCCGGGAGACAGACCCTCCTCCTATTGGTTGGATTCCGTTTAACGAACTCTTTGTCCATGTGGCGCACTAAAGAGTCCCCAATTAAAATAGTTTCCCCCTTATTCACATCCCTTTCCAAATGGTTGTTGTACAAAGGTTGTTCGTTATAAAGAGGTTTTCCTTTGCCGATATTGTAGTGTATATTGTAATGACCTATTTAGAGCCTCATTAGTTATTTATACATATTTTATATAGTACTGTACAGTATTTATATACAGTACATTAAATGTATTACTTAAAAGTATTTCTCCGTGATTGGCTTTTAGGCGTTAGCCAATCAGCATGCCGCTTACTTTCTTGATTGGGGAAATGGCGGTAGAAACGAACACGTGCAGCTCAGGCTGAGTTCGCGAAAGCACCTCCTTATAAAAAACGTGTTTTCGATAAAGAGAGGTTTTTCGAAATTCCCAAAGTGTTCGGTAAAAAGAGGTTTCGCTATAGTGGAGTATCGTTGTTGAGAGGGTTTAATATATATATAATATATAGTGTGTGTGTATTATATACAACCACTAAAGCTCTTTTAGCCTGTATAGTTACATGCAGTAACTGTTTTGCAGTGATTTTCCCTGCCCCGGTATCCCTGAAAGCGTGCCATACTTACAATTTTCTGGTCGCTGTACGCCCCAGAAGAGTAAGTCGAGGTGAGAATGGAAGCACAATGCTCGCAATACCAAGGCGATTCTCCTGTCTCGGAGGCGCTGCTGACGCTGATGGTATATATGGAAGAGGAGTACCCGTCACAGTTGCAGTTGTCATCCGTAGAACCGCCGTTTCCCGCTGCCCAAACGAAAATTATTCCTTTTCCCTGTCGTCCCTAAATGACGGGTTTAAGGTAAGAAAATTTACGCCTTTCTTAAAACAGTTTTGTTTTTTTAAATTTAAGGCCGGCTGCACACAGGATTGTCTTGCCACTCAGGACTGACGACTCAAGTCGCGCGTGATTTTACATTGGCAGACTATAATGGGAGCCCCGCACACAGCGTCGCTGCAGTGTGCGGGGCTCCCATTCTGTCAATGTAAAATCACACGCAACTTGAGTCCTCAGTCGTGAGTCGCAAGACGATCCTGTGTGCGGCCGGTGTAATAGGAATTTCGAGAGGAATTTCGGCTCATGTGGTGAAACAAATTTCATTTATGTGACTGTTATTTAGGTTTTGAAGTAGGAATCTCAAAATACATAAAGTGGAGTTTGGTAAATGAATCTTGATGGTGAAGGAAAGGTGAAAATACTGTAACAATATAATTATTATTGATTGCGTATATCATTTTTAACAAAGTGAATGGAGTACATAAGATTTACAAGAATCCAATAAGTAACCAAGTTATACTTTAAAATTAAAAAATATAACCAATTTACATCGACTGAGCACAAAGCAAACGCAATATTAATCAAGTTGGTAGGTCAGTCAGTCAAAAATCTTGGCATACTGCACTTCACATAACCAAACATTCAACCAAGATTGACAGCAAATTAAAAGTTAAATCAACGAAATATATATATATATATATATATATATATATATATATATATATATATATATATATATATATATATATCAGGTCATCAAAAAATGACGCTCTGATCAAATTGCTTATATTTTTTAAGTATTTCAATTAAAAACACTGGTTCTACTGTCACAACAACAATGAAGCCGGCAGATTTTATTCATATGAAACATTTTCAATACGTGATTCTGTGCATCAACACCATTGCAAACGTCAACTGAAATTTTCCATAACTCGAGCTAGTGTTTCATCAGTGTACTCCGCCACAGAAGCTGTAATTTCTCCCTTTATCGTTCGACCGTACGTGGATTATTCTGTACACATTGTCCTTAACGAATCCCCATAAGAATATCACATGGATTCAAATCGATGAGTACGATGGCCAGGACCATCCAAATCCAAAGCGTCAGGATAACGATTCGAGATGACCCTATCATGAAACTGTTCACTAAGGAAATCAAGACGGCATTTGCCGTATGTGTTCTAGTCCATCTCTTGGAAAAGTGTTTCTTTTCACATGATAAAATCTGCCGTGCTCATCGTTGTTGTGACACCAAGAACCAGTGTTGTAATCGAAATACTTAATAAAATAAGCAATATTAGAACATCTTTTTGATG